>JAPYYQ010001163.1:0-51773 GCA_030522585.1 Anagyrus pseudococci | reverse complement strand
GACGGTCACGGTTCGTTCCGCCGTCACAAAACGGACTTTTTGTATGCTCTGAAGTTAGCCGAAAGACTTTATTTTAGCGAGATCGCCAACCCTGGGTGGGACGGTGGGACTGAAATTTGATTTTTCCGTAAAATGAGCGGCAAAGTTTTCAAATGAATTTTAATCGGGCGACTAATTAGTTTTATCTTATCTAGATACTCGTTGAATAAAATGAGTTTAAGAATTGCCTCTGTTAATTTTGTGAAGTTTGAACAAATATCCTTATCACTGATTAATAGTGAGCGTAATACAGTACATTTATGAACAAAATGTATCAATATCTGCGACGTTTTAAATTAATGTTGACTTTACGTAATGTTTGAAATAGTTCGTTTTAAATTTCAGGTAATTGTTTTATCGTGATTAAATTTTTTTTTATGATCAACTAATGAATTCAACAGGTGAAAGCAAATAATTTTGATTTTTTTTACTCTACCAAGTGTTTATGAAACTGGTTGGTATTTTTTAAAGGAAATAAGGGAGTGAACTTTTAATAATAAGAGTTAAATATATTTTTTAAAGTTTTATTTATAAGGAAAGCAATCATCAAGACAAACATGTAAAAAATATGTAATTTTATTATTATTTGTTTTTTTCAAGCTTTGACCATCGTTTAACACGAAAGATACTTAAAATACTTTGAAAAATCATTTACATTTATTTTTAAGACAACTCACATAAATTACTATGAAAAGCAAGAGAAACGTATTAATATATTCATTTATATATATATATATTTGAGTACAATTGGCTTGTGTTGACATGGAATGGAATAAAATAAGTAACAGATCAATTTACAAAAAATTCTCTTTAAATACGTCTCGTTTCTTTTTGTTTATGTACACATAAAATACTCATTAATATCGCGTTGCAGTAATTATCTAAACGTGACTTAATTATAAAAACTGTTGCGGTGATCCCGGTGTGATTTGGAACAGTGCGCTCGTCGCTCCGTGAACGCTGCCATTCTCGTCGAGGGTATTGTAGCACCTTTAGAAACCTGAAATTCAATTTTTTTTCCAAATTAGCCTTTCTGCTCGTTGAACCAAACCGACGTATTTCAAAACTTAAATCTACCTTGAACCAGGGCGAAGACAATGACACCTGTGCACTCGCTCGCTCTTCGATCCTCAAGCAAAGCATCCTGCTAAGTAAATCCTTGGCTTCGTTCGATATGGTCTCGAAGTACTCGTCGGGAAAGCAGAAATCACATTTCAGAATGTTCGTCGTCGTCTCTTCGACTGAGTCGTCCAGAAAAGGTGAAAGACCACTGCAGCAAACAAAAACAATACAATCAGTCTCTCTTGCTTATTATCTCAATAACAACAAATTCGCTTTAATTTACCTGAGTAACACGTAAATAAAGACACCAGCCGCCCACATGTCGGTGTAGGGCCCAGAGGGCCGACCGAGCACCGACTCCGGCGCAGCGAACTCGAGATCGGCCGGTGGCACGACAACCTCGTCGAGGATAGGCCCGCGACGTACGGCCTCGCCCAGATCGATGAGCTTGACGATGCCGGTTTCCTGATCGACCAGCACGTTCTCGGGCTTGAGATCGAGATGGGCCTTACCGCGTAAATGCAGCCATTGAAGCGCCGATAGCAGTTGATTGGCGAACTTGCTGGCCATGCCCTCCGTGTACTCGCTCTTTTTGCTGAGGTAACTGAACAGCGTCGGACCCCTTACCCTACAAAAAAATAAAGAAATTTACTCAACGACATCCTTGTATTAATCGCAAATCAATTGCTTAAAGATCAAGAGATGAGCGTACAATTCGAGGACGATAGTGTCGACGCCGAGCTGCGGTGCGTTCTCGAACAGAGCGAACGCCCTGACGATGTTGCCGTGATGCGTCGATGCGAGCAGCTCGTACTCCGCCCGGGTGAGCGAGCGCGACTGCTTCTGCCGAGGGGTCTGCTTGAGCGCGACCTCCTGGCCGGTGCCCCGATCCCGGGCCCGTCGCACTAGCGCGTACCTGCCCTTGCCGATCTCGTCGAGCTCGAGATACCTCGCGACAAACTGCTCGGCCTCCCAGGAGGTGCAGTCGCCGAGCGGGAGGTTGACTACGCTCGACGCCGCGGAGACGCTGCCGTTCTTACCGACGACCCGGAAGCTGTAGCTCACCCCGGGCAGGAGCTCCAGCACCACCGGCGGTCTTTCGACCTCCTCGAGGGCCGTTGTCCAGCTGGTCGACGGCATCGAGCGGTACTCCACGTCGCATAGGCCCACTTCTTCGGCTTCCCAGTCGACCTCGATGCGCGTAGAGTCGAGTACGCGCGCCCACGTTGACCCGGTGCCTCCTGTTTGAATAAAGCATAATATGAGCAATCTACGTATCTTTAAATAAGAGGAAGTGTGGGATGATCGAGTAGACTAACCGGTGACCGCGAGGTAGATGCGCGCCGAGCAGGAGCCGTTGTCGCACTGTATGTTGCAGAGGTAGGCCCCGGAGTCGGCCGGCCTGCACCGGGCGATCTCGAGGTAGAAGAAGCCGGCGCTCTGGCGTAGCCTATAGCGCTCGCACTCCTGGATCTCGTGCTCCTGGCCCTCGCGACGCCAGCCGACCAGCGCACCCTCCGCCTGGTTCACCTGGACGGCCAGTCGCGCGACCTCGCCGGAACTCGCTTTTATGGGGGTCGGCGCGCTGGAGATGCTCGGCGGAGCGAGATTACGGCTGCTACTGCTGCTGCTACTGCCCAGCAATGCTGGACCGAGGCTGGGCTGGTGCTCGAGCTTCTCGGCGTTGGGCTTGCGCGGACGGAATGACCAGGCACGGCTTACTGAGGAGTTGGGGATCAGACTCGCTGGGATCCAGTGCTCTTGCTTGGGACTGTCGACGAGGGTGACGACGAGGCCGTTACCCTCCAAGCCGCGCACGACGATCTCGTCGCCGGCTCTCAAGGCGCCCCAGTCGGCGGTTAGTCTTACTCGAGCTCCGGGTGCGACCTGCGTTTATTAATCGACCAGGTTTTTTTTTTAAGGGAAATCGTTTTTTTTTTGTTTTTTTTTTGAGGGTTGCTTTTTTGCGATTTTTTTAAGCAAATTTTTTTTTAATTATTTGACGCTGAATTCAGCTAGTTTCAGCGAGGCATGATTCACAGCCAAATGAATCGAATTTTTGAATTGAGAACAGGTGTTATGAATGTAAAATTAGCATCGTTAAAACAAAGAAAAATTAATACATAATAATTAGCTACTCAGGTGTTAGATGAAATGTTAATTTTTGAAATGACTGTTAAATAATCGTTAATTTTGTTGTTTTTTTTTTATTAAAATTAGACACATACATGTAGTAAATCAGAGAAAATAGAACAATTAAAAAAAGTTTTCTTTTTCATACAACCATCGAGAAAATGAATAAGAAAAAAAATAAAAAAAAAGGAGAACGAATTAAGAAAAAGGCAATCCATTGAAAAATAGAAAAAAAAAAGAGAGAAAAAGCTAAAAACTCATTTATCAAAATCGAGACGCAATCTCACCGAACGATTAGTCGTGTAAAGACTCTTCCAGTAGACCGCGTAGGCAGTAGACAGAAGTTAACATGCTCCAAGTTCATGCTGCGAAAGACATGCTTCGAATCCATCCAGCACCGGTACTTCTCGTTTTGAGATCATTGATTTTTTTGGTTGAATTTTTTTTTTTTTTGGTTTTTGATTATTTTTTTTCATTGTTCTTACACGTTATTACATACGGTGGAAGAGTTGGCTATTTTATTGGCTGACAGATATAGAGACTGACAATACTATGTACAGTTGACTTTGTCGATTATATGCAGCAGTAGACTTGGTAGCCAGTAGGAAAGTAGATTACAGTAATAGTTGTTTTGTTTTTTTAAGAGTAGACGTTTGCGAACGAAGACAGGAATGGTACGGTATGATTGCTCTAGTTAGGATGCCTTAATTGTTCACAATTGAAATTATTCTTTGTCCAACTATCGATATGTGTGGATAATTTAAAATCCTTTATTTTCCAATAATTTTAATTTCAATGAAACGGCTTCGCTAACCAGAGCTTAGACCACCACCACCACCGGTTAACAATAAATTAGTAACAGAGTTGTGTAACAGATATGTTTCATCTTGATTGTCCTTCTTATACGTGAAATTAAAGTTGAGAACAATCAGTTTGCATTATTTTTTCCCGGTAAATCTAGTTATTCGCTCCTATTGAAAAAATTTTTTTTTATTGCTCCTTGCGTTTTATACTATTTTGCTTTTTTTCAACGTTTTATCCGTGTACTTTATCCGTTCGACGGTTCTTTGTATGCGTGCGGTTCTCGAGGCGAACGAGCGTTAATCCGACTTTGTTACAGAGATATACAGAGAAAAAAAAAGACAGAGAGAGAAAATAGAGAGCCCCAGTATGATCTCCACCACCGCCAACACCACCACCACCATCAACAGCAGCAGTGTCATCAAAGAAGCCTCGAGGCCACGTATTCCGCTCCGAACGTTTTAGCAGTAAAAGTACGCAGGCTTGTCGCCGCTACGACAGAAGGCAAGGCAATAGAGAGCGGTTACCGACAGACATCAGGAGAAAAATGAGGAAGCGGAAGTTGTCTCCCTCTGCTGCAATTAAGAATGGGCTACGGTCAGCAGGGCTAGGACTTTGATTATTCTTGTTTCTTTTTTTTTTCTTTTTTTTTTTTTAAGCGTTTGTGAATGAAGATTTGCAAGGTTTGGGGGAATTCTTTCTTTATGGACAATTATTTCGTTCCGAAATAAATTATAAAAAATAGTTACGATATATACTGCGGTAAATAATCAGTTATTACAAAAAAATGAAATCGAGGTAAAGAGTAAGATTGTAATACGGACGGTAAATTAACATTAGTAAATAATTACGAAAATGTTAGTCTTTTTATACGATGCAAAAACAAGGAGCTGAAGTTTCAGTATAAAAAATATATATTCAAAATTCAAAATACTACGAAAGATTTGCAATCTCTTTCAGCAATAATATACCTTTACGCAACAGAGTACAATTTGTTTTCTTTTTACAAAAATACAGTCCGCAAAGTACACGTTAGCAAAAAACAGACGTGTATAATAAAACTGAATGAAAAATGAAAAAAAAGAGAGAGAGAGAGAGAGTAACAGAGGCATATGGAATAGTATCGTGTGTGATTATGCGTAAGTGTATAAGTGTGTGCTCACCGGTACAGAGCCGATGCGCACTGGGGATCGAGCGCGCAGCGTGTTACGGAATCCCTCGAGGAAGTTGAGCTTGCTCTTGGTCGGGCTGGGCGTCCTGGGCGCGTCGCTTGGTCCAGGATCAAGTGGGCCGCCGGTGCGCGATCGATGTACCGGCTGCTGCTTGCGCGCCGGACTGCCGGAGCTGCTGCCACTGCTGCCGCTGCTCATCAGCTCCGGGCGCTCCCTTGCGAGCGTGGCCATCGGCGGGGGAAGCGATCGCGGCGACGACATGGGCTCCGGCGTCGTGCCGCGGCTGCGTGGCCAGCAAATCATAAATGAATCGGGGCGGCACGAAAAACACAGTACCGTCTAAGAGACCGGCTCTGCGAGAGATGGGGGGGCCTTTGGCGATTCCGAATATTTTGCTAATTTTATGCCCTGTCGCATGATTTTGTCTTGCTGAACTCTGAACTTTACCTTTAGGCCTTTTTTCTTTTTCTTTTCTGTTCACAGTGCAAATTTTAGAGTGTTTCAATTCTAACGTTTTTACAAAGGTGCTCACACAATAAAATAGAGGATTCCATTGCGTTTTTATATATATATATATGTATATATATATACGTGAGAACATACACTGATAAACTGAAATTATTGAGTGTAAAGAACGTAATGAAACAGAATAAAAGTATTTACATAAAGCTAAAAATAATAAAAGAATAACATTTAAAGTAAGAATAGATAAAGTATATAAGGTGAACATACAAATTTTTCAACAACGTGTATAGACACACTAATCAGCGCTAATACAAAAGCAAGACAAAATTACGCGACTGCATTACTATTTTCATTTCAATTTTATTGATAATTTTGTTTTAATAAAAAAGCCCAAAACCATTTGTTAGTAGAAGTTGAACAAGTCAATATCTTCGTCATTGAGATGAGCGAATTCTGTCGTATGACGGTCCAATATTTTTATAGCGTATCATACCGTCTGGTACTGCGTTTTTGCGTTAAAACAAAAAAGAAAAGAAAAGGTTCAATAACAAGCGGTTAATGACACACACAAGTGCTGAAAAGGTGCGTTGGATATTATATACGTGAAATAAAGAAATAACGATTGGCAAAGAAAATAAAATTGGAGACAACAACATGTAAAGACAACGTTGAGAGACTTCTTGGTGCGTTTTCTCTTTCTAGTGAAAATAAGACACTAAAAATAAATAGAAAACAAGGAGAGAAATATATGACACACATAAAGCAAACGGAGGTTTTTTTTTTCGGGAAAAAAAGAGGTCAGGGGAGTCAGAGACTACGCGACAAAGATTCTTGGTCAATTTAAGATTTATTCTAACAAAGTGTTACGCTTACGAGTCCATTATAAGGTAATGCTTTATTTTTATTTATTATTTTTTTTTGTGTTTTGTTCTTTTTTTTTTGGTTCACTGATTTTCGTTTTTGTCCGTTGCCGTTGCTGTAACCACCAATTGTTTGTTTGTTTTTTTGTTTTCGTTTTTCGATTAGTATACGTATCCTCCCTGGCACTCTTATAACTGTTAATTTGTCTGTTTTTACCACCTCGTTTTTATAATATTTACAAATGCGATTAACAGTTTTTTTTTCTCGGCGAGCGCAGCGTAGGGCATACGCGGGGAGGAGAGGGGTAGGGGGGCTGATACGCAAGTGTGCCTCGTCGTCCATGCTCTTTTATGCCGGTTTTTATAAACGTTATTAAAATTGTTATAAATATATCGTACACTTTCTTGTCGTCCACACACTGCTTTTGGAGGTGCGCAGGCATTCCTCAAAAGACATATGTTAGCCTCACTGTTTTTTGTTTTATTATTTATTTTTGCTTTCATATTTTCTCACTCGCCGGCGGAGAGAACATGTCGCACCACTTTTTTCATTAATTTTTTTTTTTGCTTGTTTCATTATTGTTAATCTTTTTTTTTTAATTTTGGTTTCTCACTTTTCTTCTCGGTGTGTATTTATAATTGTATTTATATTTATATATATATAATATGTATACGACCATAATAATTATACGTACTTAATACAACGTCATACATACACGTATGTATAATTATGCACATTGGAACGGATTATTACGCGTTCAAAGGCTCTGCTGAAGAAAAAGTTAGGAATAGAGATTGTGACTGACTGAGAGCTAGTTCAAACATCGTACTTTTTTTTGTCTTTTCCTTATCGTGCGGGTATAGAGAATAATACGTTTTCATTAAACTTTTATATCTTATTTAATATATATTTTTTTTTTGATCATTTTTGCTTTTGCTAGCTTTCAAAATTTTGCATTTTTTTTAAATATTAATTCGTAGAAGAGATAGATTTCTTTTCTTTTTCCAGCATATAAGATAAATGCTATGTCAACTTGTTCTGAAAAAGCCAAAGATTACGCGCGCAAAGGCAATACACTGGAGGCTAAGGCATGCCTGAAAATCTTTGAAAAGCATATTCGGCTTTTGTTGAAACGGTGAAAAAGGTATCTTTGGTCTGTCTTCGATAAATGAAAAAAAAAGAACCTGCTGTCGCGACTATATATTATTCTATGCAAAGTCTTCTCTAAATAAAAATGCAAGTTTCTTCAAGGATTTTCAGAAATATTCCTTTTTCTTTGTGAGGGGCGGTGGTGGGGTCCGAAGAGGGGGTAGGTGGGTTTGGATAAATTTGGAGTGCATGTTATAACAGAGGATTTGTTTTTGTTTACATTTTGAAAAATCGTGAAAAGTTTTTTTTTCTTTTGCTTATAAGGGACAGTGAAAAGAGAGAGAGAGAGAGAGAAGTCGTGTGTGTAAATGTGTGTCGATCACTTGAGAAAAAAGTTGAGGAACTAGTCTCGTGTCATCTACATATAAAGATTATTAAGTTTTGTGTCTCCTGAGATTTGGGGGTGGAAACCGTGAAGGAGGGAGTGTCGTTTGATTTCTTTTGCAGACGGGCTTTGGGAAAGAGGGCCACAAGGCGACTACACTTGCCGTTGCTTACAGCGGTATCATATATATCGTTATCTTTTTATAAAATATACAAAAATATGTCGGAACGACGACTATTCACAGTTCGAGCGTTAGAGACTAGAAATGTAGTCGAGTAGTTATGAGAGCTGTCTTATTGATTTGTTTGTTAATATTTTTTTTTCTTTTCATTTTGTTGCTTGTTCTCGTAGTGTCAATCCTTAACAGTTAATTATTAATCATTAATCATCATTACTTTGTCTTTAAGGGAATGTTAAATACTGCATAAGATTTCTATTTTATCAATATTCGTATTGGAGTCGATCATGAGAATCGTTCATTATTTCTATATTTAAAACGCCTAACGAGCTATTTTGAAAAAAAAAACGAAAGAATCGCATAATAAAAATATAATGCCGTTCTTAGATTGATTTTTCTTATCGTTTGTTTTTTTTTTGTCTTCCTCCTTTTCTTCTCTTTCTATTATCTTTCATATCTAAATTTGGAATGTACGTAAAATAGCCTCTTCTGTATACGTAATGGACAGTTACAGGCGATTATGTAAATACGCATCTGAATGCGAACAACATCGTTTTCGAAAATATATTGTTTCGACGCAGAAACATACTTCCATCTCTTAACAAAATAATGCTTAGGGCTGTGTGGCTTTGAGCAAAATGACAGGAGTTCGCATTCAGATGTTTGTATAGCTACAGTCGAAAAATTCGTAGCAAGACACTTACAGTTTGGCAATTTCATTTTTCTCATTTGTCATTTCGAACGGCTTGTCGAGACGGCCTTCCAAGTGCGCGCGGTATGGGGGGGAGGGGAGAGGGCCGGCGTTCAAATGCATCGCGTGTAAATTTGCATAAAATTGCGAATTGGCATAAGCTGATGAAATACGTTAAAACCGTTCCTCTACTTTAGCAGCAGTTTTATAATAGTTTAAAACAAACGAATATCGATAAAACGTCGAAAAGTCTTACCAATACTGACACCCCTTAATACACAATTGGTTCTGTCAAGAATGTGTTAGAGAATAATAACTATGACTATTATTAATATTATTATTATTAATTATTAAAAGATAGAGGGGGTGAGGGGGGCGAAGGGGGGTGTTAGGTTGTCAAACTGTCTCGAGTTTGCGTCTGAAGGGGGAGAGTTATAATCATTGTTGTTGTTTTTTTTTTGGTATAGTTGTTGGTTGGTTGTTGATCGAGAGGAGGTGTGCTTTTGAGCCAGCTTACAGTGGGTCTTTGGTAAGTTCCTTTTGGTAGGCGATCGGCGACTGTATCGCCTTGAGGAAGTCGCGCTGGGTCTGGAGTATCGAGGTGATCGTGTCGACCCATTCCTGGCGCCTGGCCAGGCTGCCGGAGGCGTTGGCGCTGCTAGTGCCGCTGGTGCCGCTGGCGGCCGCGCCGGTACCGGGGACGCCACCGCTGCCGCCGGCGCTACCACCGCTAGCGCTAGCCCCGCCGCTGCCACTGCCACCGCCGCCGGCACTGCTACCCTCCTCGCTCGACTGTGGACAGCAGCTGCACACGAAGCCCAGCCCGGGCTTGCGCGGATCTGTCGTGCGGATTATGAACTTTTCCGGGTCGTCCGGCGAGTCCTCCAGGCTCATTTTGTTCACCTGCGCAGAATACGCATTTGGCCTATTGGTAATCGATGCCACGCTTCGACAAACGCAATTTATCCCCCCCCTTTTTTTTCTTTCCCCCCCCCCCCCAACCCATCGACCCTCTTTTTTTCTCTTTCTTTTCTGATTTCTTTCTTTACCGTTATCCCGTTTCTGGGGAATGAAGTTAGGGATTTGCTTCAATCTCTGAACGATTAGTACTCTTGCTAGTTTTCAAAGTAAATTACGAAAAAAACTCGGGGGAGTTGCTTTGTTTTCGTACAAAAATTCGATTGAATTGAAATCATTAGTTAAAAAAAAGATCGAAAGAAAGTTATTTATATTTTTGAATCATTAATATTTCAATGGTCGTGTGTTTACCTGTATGTGAGCCTTGTATATGTAGGCTGGATTTGTGAATTGCGTTTTTTTACCAACCGCCTCGCTGAAGATGATGTTCTGCTCGAAAAGGAATACCTGCCATTCTCGTCCGCGGCTTGGCATCGACGATAGCTCCGCGACCATTAGCGGCCCGTGAAGCAAGAGCTTGCCTTGCGCCGTTATTTTACCCTAAGATCATAAGTCATTCAGTAAGACGTTAACTATAATCTCCTTTTATTCTTTCTCTTTCCCAAAAAAAAACATCGTTTCTCCGAACAGTTCATTTTAGACAAAATAAAAAGGCAAATCAATTGCGTTTTCTTATTTATCATATTATACATAATTGCGTGTCAAAACGAGAAACAATCCACGACTCGACACTTTTCCGGCAAGACTCTCGGGCGAATCTAATCTAATCTGAGAATCCAATTAATCTCAAACATATAACGCGCATTATTTGCGTCACGGCATCAAGGAAGCGTGTAAGATCTAAATATATAATGATGTCTAAACGATAAAAGATAATCGGCTCGTAAGACTCACATCGAATCCCTGCAGCCTTCCAACGTCCATCATGTCGTTGGCAGCCTTGGGTATGACCCGCATAACGTGAGCGGCCGCCCTCAGGCCCTCGATCTCGGATTGGCGCCTCGTGCGCTCGGTAAGCCTGAGGGCCTCTCTAAGCAGCAGCTGGTACTTGGTGATCCTCTGGACTGGCTTTATCAGCAGGTCGCAGAGCTGCAGCCGATGGCCCAATTTCTGTCGGAGCTCCTGCAAAGCCGCGTTTATTTTCGACTTATCCAAGAGAGAGAGAGAGAGAGAGAGAGAGAGAGAGAGAGAGAGAGAGAGAGAGAGAGACGGCAGAGGGGGGACTCTGTCCGAAATTCAGTTAACGTCCGGCGTGGCAAGCGAACTCATTAAACTTGTTAACGAGTGGAGAAATTTATCGGACGTTGGGCGGGTTCGAGAGGGGGGAGGCACTGTTTTCGGAGTTTGTTTGGGTTATACGGTTACGACGTGCTGACTATAGAAATTAATGGATGATTTTATTTGATTTTTTTGTTGCTTCGAAGCGAGCTTTCACGGTGCTTTAGGAATATCGGATATATAATCTTACCTCGAAGTAGGTGTCGATGTACTCGGACACGATGTACTCGGAGACGGGCTTGTTCTGACAGTACACGACGTACATGTGGAGCTTCCTCTCGTAGCGCTTGAACAGCGGGCCAAGCTCCTCGGGCCGTTCGAGGCAGTGTTCCAGAGATTTGAGGAAGCAGCTGCAAACGAAAGCCAATAAGCTCTCCAGTCGATCTCGATTGAACCGACTCGTCATTAAGATATACTCACTCCCTATGCCACTCGTAGATGGCCTCGAGATTGCCAAAGACCATCTTGTCCTTGCCGCCCTTGAGATCCTCGGGCAAGGGCGTCTCGGAGTTGGGGTCGCGCATCAGGGCCATGTAGCCCTCGACTATCTGGCGAAGGTCGTTCACGTAGTCGCGCTCCGTGTCGACGAGCTCGCGAATGACGAACTGACGCTTGGCCAGGGCCGTCGCCTCGGGATCGTCGCTCGTCGCCGAGACTGGCGGCTCTTCCGACTCCTGCGACGCACCGGGGCTCGGGCCGCTCGCCAGGGGCGAGGGCGTGCCTATGCTCGGCGAGTCCGTCGCCGGGACCGTCTTCACCGGCGTACGCACGGCCGGCGCGCCGCTGCTGCTCGTGCTGCTGTTGCGCTCGCGCTTCTCCGTGTGCTGTTCCTGTATTTTTATGGATTTTTCTTTTTAACTCTGTGTGTGTGCGTTTGAATGGATGTGGATGTGAATATAGGTGATGCTGGCTTCTCTCTCGCAAGTTGTGAAATTCGAAAAATTGAATTTTATCGGGGAAAAACTTGGGATTTACGAGACTTCCTCTTGCGCGGATGGCACAGGATGGGCTCTTCTCCCTTTCCCCCCCGAAGCGTTTGTCAAAATCAATATGAGACACGTCGGCCAAAGTCGTAAGTGACGACTTTCAGTATTGACATATTTACTCATACGTTCGATCGACCAATACGCCCCAGTGCGCTATATGTCTTTGAAGAATAGCTTCGGTTTTTTGATAAATAAAAATGCGAGACGAGCAAATTCTATATTCTTTTTCTCTCGAAAATAAACGCTCGAAGCGTTTCGATAAATAAATTCGACCGAGATATAAATATATACCTTCTTTTTTTTTGTTGTCGAACAAGCAAACCACTGTCGCTTAATCTCGGTGACATTTAAATAAACTTCAGGGGAGAGTGGAGAAAGGGAGGGAATGATAAGATTGCAGAATAGCTGCGTGGACTTACCATGCGCTCCTTGACGATCTGTTCGATCTCGGCAATATCGGCGCTGGTCGCCCCATCGATCGGCTTGATGGAGCTCTCGCTCGCCTGCGAACAGTCCCAGCATCCGAAACACGTTCTTATTACGTCCAACACTTTGACGGAGGGTGGGATTTATCGTCTCGGGGGCCGTGTGTGCTACCGGCACCAAAGACGACAAAACCGCGACAACTCGATCAGCACACACTGCCCGCCCGCGCCTTTATCGGAGTATAAGGCACCTCTCTCGGCTTGCGCACCGTCTCTTTTCTCTTATCAACCGCGCCGCGCCTTATCGTCGCGCAAACTCACGCCGGAATCACATAATATTCCGTTTCTCTGTATTCTTCTCTTTTCACGCACACTGTGTCCGCGCCTCTCTATTCGTCACTCCGAGTGACCGTCTTATCTCGCGCCGAGGAAATACTGCAGTCGAACTTGGTGCGTGTTAGAGCTCTCTCGCGTGCGTGATAAACCTCGCGCTCACCTGCTACGCAACTTTCTGTTTTTCCTTGCGCGTAACCGGAAAATCGGATATCAAGCGAAAAAAAAATCAAAATAAAGCAGAAAAGACAGGCCCAAGGGCTTGGAGATAAGAAAATAAGTGTACTCACCAGCTTGCCGGGCAGCTCGTCAGGTCCCGTGGCGGCGCCGGGCGCAGCCCCGGCAACGAGTATCGGCTCGGTTATGGGCTTCATGGGCGGCGGCAGCTCGAGCTGCTCGTCCTCGGGGTCCTCGGCGCCGTTCTGCTCCGACTGGGACGTACCGGTGCCCAGGCTCCTCGCGTCCTCGCTCTCCTCGCCGGACGCCGGCAGGGCCTCGTCCTCGTTGCTGCTCTGTCGCGAGGCGGCTACGGACGGGGCTGTGGCGCTCGGGGGCAGCTGGGCGGCAGTCGAGGGCGCCGAGGCAGCCGCGGCTGGACTGCTGGGCGCCCGGCTGTCGGCCGACTTGTCGCTCGAGCTCGCCGATGGCAGCTTGAATAGCTTGTCGAGGCCGCTCTTCTTACCGGACGACGGGGGCGGCGGTGGAGGCGGGGGTGGCGGCCGATCCGACGTCGCCGATGACTTGTCGACCTTGCTCTGGCTCAGCTTCCGCAGCGGAGGCGGCAGCCACTTGCGCCTGCCGAACGAAGCATTGTTTTTTGATTTTCTGCTTTTCGACGACGGCTCGTTGCTTTGATCGAGGCTTTTGAACGCCGTCGATTTCAGCGTTGTGTGGATCATAATCTCTAATGGTATACTGAGTTGTCGTTGCTCAGCGCGAAGAGAATTCTTTATTTTTTATTATCTCGCGTTAGAGACGCGATCAATCCCTGGCGGATAGTCTTCTAAGGTCCGATTTGATAAAGCTAAACGCGATCGATCTACTGCGCTCTAAACCGACCAAAATAATCGATAAATTCGTGACGTACAATGAAACAACACGCGGCTTATCGCGCCCCCTCGATATTTTCACGGCGAACCTGCGCGCGTGTCCAGCTTGACGAGATTGCCCGAAACCTACAGTCGATTCAGTCCCCGCTGTACTCCCTCCGCAAATGTCCAACGAGAGAGGGAGTATGTGTGTGAGAGAGAGAGCAGGTCTCGGCCGTCATCGCAAAGTGTCGCGCGCACGCACGACAAGCCGCGGCGGCCAAGTTTCCGCGTGACGGGAGTGCCAAGTGCGCAGCGCTGAAGAGAGAGAGAGAGAGAGAGAGAGAGAGAGAGAGCGAAAGCTCTCCTCGTCAATGTGTATTATATATACGATGATACGTATAGGTGCGCGCTTGTATGTAAGCCGCTGGCCCGTCGCCGTATAGCTGCTCTAAAAATGGCCGGCCACGAGCCGTGGCGAACCGTCACACAGCCCGATATATATAATATCTCTAAGTGTATACATGTATATATGATATTGAGAGTATGTAAGCTCAAGTGTGTGTGTACGTGCACGGACGTCGGCGTCTATCGACACCTCGTCCCGGCATACATGCACATGCTGTCTCTTTCTCTGTATCTTTCTCTCTTCTCTTTCCCATCTGTGATAAAAAAAAAACATAATGTTGGCGCGACGTTCAAGGTGTTGGCACAAGGTTAGATCTGCTTGGCCTGGATGCGCTGGAGGTGAAGGGCTGCGGTTACAGGGATGAAGGGAACGCCTCAACAGCTTCGTAATGAATTTGCGTTTCGAGGGGATTGGTTTTCCAATGGAAACTTAAGTGCTCGAGTTTGTTGAAGAAACTTCACTTTGATGAATATCGAGATGAAATTAACTTCTTTTACTTTTTTTTCGTGAGCTTTCGAGGATAGTAATTGCTTTTTTTTTATTTTCAATATGTTGCTGGTTTTTTTTACGAGACAATTATTGATAAAGATAAATGTGTAATGATCGGGTGATAAGGAACAATTAAGAAAAAGAGCTTTCTTTTATCTGAGCTTTTATGAAAAAAAGAGAGTAGGAGTAGAGGAGCAAAAAAAGAGGACGATCCAGGTATACACGTTTCTGTACAAAAATTCGATTGAAATGAACAGCAAATGCGATTTCCTTTCGAAAGAATACAGCATTCGAATTGGAACAGTGGAGTTACTGGGCCGGAAATCGAATTAAATCGCCTGTCTTATTTGGAAGGGGAGGAGGAGGAGCAAAAAAAGGGAAATTGAAGGGATTTCTTTATACCGAGGGCATATCGGTCTACACATAGTCAAAGCCCTCGGAAACTTTTTTTGCTGAATTATCATTTCTGCGAGTAGAAAATTTTTCTCTTTCGAAAAAGGAAAAAGGCAAGAATTTCTTCTTTCTTTTTTTTTAATAACGTTCTTTTTATCCTCATTACTTTGTCCGCAGAGCAAAGAGATTCACGTTTGAGCGAGCGATATTACTGGAAAAGAATAAAGAAAGGCTTTCGCGCATTTTTCTTTTACCTCCTATCTGTTCCGCACTGCTCTCTCTCTCTCTCTCTCTCTCTCTCTCTCTCTCTCTCTTTCTCTCGTGGATTCCATAGAAAAATCTGTTTTTAGCCGCATACTTGCGTTACAAAGATACATAAAATTGTTTTCGTCGCGAGCGCGCGCCCGATGTACAGCTTAAATATAAACGCGACGGGCAAAATGAAACGTCGGCGAAAAGCGCGCCCGGAGATATTTAGATGTTTGTAAAATTCACTTCGTGTTGGAATTGGGATTAGCGTCCGCGTCGTTGAGGCCGACGTTAATGTGCGTCATTGGGCCTCTGCCGATGCGTTTTTTAAAAATTCATTTCGCGTTCGGATCTCGTTCTTTTTCTTTTTGACGCGATTAGCGATCGAAAAAGTTTTTTTTTAAACTAGCTTTTACCGAGATCAAAAATTAACAGCTGGGGAAAAGAGAGAAAGCGAGGGCAAAATATTAGGTTTTCAGTCTGGTAGATTGAATTAAAGTCGCCCCGGTACATCTTCGGCATGGCGGGGGAGAGGGGAAGAAAAAAAGCTGATGTACTTTTAATTAGCAACGTAAGCACGCGACTTTTCACTTCCGCTCCTGTTAACTGCAGGCCGAGGATCTCCTCTCGAATGAATAATTCATTATCACGGAATGAGCTTGTAAACGAACTCGAGGGAAAAAAAAGGAGCAACTATATCGTTTGCTCTAAATGTCTTTTTTTCTCTCTCTTTCTATCTTACTCTCAATTTTAACGTGTACAGTTTTGTTAGCAGTCGAATACGTAAACATTATTTTTATAGGTCAACGATGTGTTTTGTGTTGAGCGATGCAGTTGCCGAAGTCCTCTCTCGGAGCCGCGAATCTTGTGCTCGGTTTTTTTCGGTTACCTCAACGGACACTCGTTTAATTCGGTAAAGAGCCGGTAGTGCTTTTAATTTTTTCCTTTTTCCCCCCCTCGCGGCCAAGTAAAAGCAGCCGAACCGAGCACAATGACTTTTTAGAGGAGGAAGGGAACTATTCCTCTCTCTCTCTCTCTCTCTCTCTCTCTCTCTCTCTCTCTCTCTCTCTCTCTCTCTTGAGGCTCTTCCACTTTTTCGGAGCTCCTCTCCGAATTACATTTTAAATTCCAAGTAGCACTTTTCTATTCTTTTTCGCCGAGTCTGCTTCCGCCGCGGGGAATCGAGGTCGAGCTTTATAAAAGAGTTCGCGGAGGACATCGGCTTATCAGCGATTACGAGCGAATTTGAATTATTTAATTTTTCTTTTCCTCCTTCCGTTAAGTCATTTAGATTGAAAATATGTATATACGCGGGATAAATATCGTGGGTTTTCGCGAAAAAGAAGGAGAATCTAGCGTAAGCCAGTAAAAGATAAACAATCAACGCTTTGGCTATCTAGGGTTAACAGTGCCGTAGCGTCGAAAATTCAATGAGACAGGGGGCCCGATTTTAAAAATAGCCGCGCTTACATCTAGGCTAGCCCAGCGATATAGAGCCAAGGCAACGGATATCGCCGTGAAGAGAGAGAAAGAGAGAGAGAGAGAGAGAGAGAGATGAGAATGATGGTGCGCGTTTACGTGGTTACTTACCCGCTAAAGCCGCGTCTCTTGTTACCAGGCGAGCTTGTGTTCGCGGATCCGCATCCGTCACCTCCAATGATTTCTGAAACAGACAAGAAGAGCGAGGTAAGCTTTAGTGGCTAATATACACACATAAGACTCGCTTGTCGTTCTTATAAATCTAAACGAGCGATGAAAATACATCGCTGCTTGTGTGTACACCGAAAGAGATAGAGAACTCTACATTATTTCGCGACGCGGATGAGCGCTTTATTGACCTATTAAAACGATTGAATAATTGGTTGGGCAGGTGCGCCTTGGGAAATGAGACGAGACAGTCTCGTGTGGGGCACGACTACGTTGCCTCCTTGACCCCTTTTTTTTCGTATCGGTACGACGAGAGCCGATAAAGAAAAGCGCCCCGGTGTCGGGCCGAATTATGCAAAGAACAAGTTTTTTCTTTTTTATTTTTCAAGGCTTTTCCACTTGTTCGATGCCCCGGCGAAATTTAGCGACGGGCTCCTTTTCTTTTTTTTTTATCCTTTAGTTTTAACGATTGGGCGTGTAATTAATTTCCTTTGTTCGTTTTCAATTAAGCAAATATTGTCGATTTGAAAGTCAATCCGAAGGAAAAGGGGGAATACGGCAATGAAGCGCGGATAATTAAATGTAATCACGAGTAAAATATTTTGCTTGGCTTCCAATTGTAACGAGAGTCTGGGAAAACAGAGAACATCCCTTTTTTCGAGTTATTTGAATTAACGAGAAAATTAGTTCTTTCGCGTGGAGAGCTTGCGTTTCGTCGACTTCGAGTGTAAAGTTCAAATATTAGTACGGCTACCCATTGTGCCAACAATGGAAGGGAACAAATGGATTCAATTATCATGGAGGTATTAAAATAAATTTTTTTTTTTCGATGAAAAAAAAGTGATTTAATAGAAGCAGAAAAGAGTACTAGAATACGCAAATTAATAGTTATTGAAAAATTCTGCAATAACTGGGAATGAAATGGGGGAATAGAAAAAAAAATCCGTGATTGAATAGAGGATATGTGTAGGAAGTTTGAGGCTTTTTGAGAAATCGAATTTTGCCCAACTCCACTAATTTAATAAAGGCCAGACAATGGGCAGGGAGAGCATGAGAAGAAATTTCTTTTGTCTCCTTTTACACATTTTTCGTACTGACGTCTACTTTCTTCCTTCCCATTTTTCTGCCGGCAAGCCGCGTAACTCCGTTATTCTTCCCTACTATGGTATTTCATCCATTACTTTTCTCCTCCCAGGCGAATTTCGTTATCTTTTCCCTCCATTATAACTCCTTTCCTTTTTCCAGGTGTTCAAATTGAAACTACTACCCGGGTAAATTCTTTACGCGTCTCTGAAATGCCCCTGCTTTACTTGCAGTCGTCCTTTCTTTTAAACAAAAATGCAACCTGACTTCTAGCCATTCTGACATCAAGTACAGTTTGGTTTTTATCTGAAAGGTATTGCCTTTTCTTTATAGGGGTAAGAGATTTTATTGAAAATTCTAAATATTCTTTTGATACAAGCCTTTTTAAATACACTTGTCAAAGCGTATTTCGGCAGGGTTTATGAAGCGGACTCATTACCGACGTACACCAAGGCTTGAACCCATGACCTGCGGGTTACCAAGCCAAAGCTCTGCCAGTTGAGCCACTCCTAACCCGCGTGCGTAAATCAATTTTATAAGATACGACTATAACCGAATTATATTGATCACAATATTAGAATAGCGAAAGTTACAATTCTCTAATTATATTCATTTTTTTTTAAGCACTACTTTATTACTCCGAGTTGTAAATTCCGAATTAACATATCATTGTCGTACATCGTCGAAAATTATATTATTAAATTAACCGAATAATAATCGCGATCGCGATAAATTACAAATTTAAATAGCTCGATAAATCAGAACAACGGGAGGACAATTTTAAATGCAATACATTTAAATTTTCGCCCGACTAATTTGGCTTTCGAAATAACCGTCATTGCGTCGTTGTTTAACTCGCGCAGAAATACCATACATGTCGTATCTCAATTTCATTCGCAATGTCGCAGCGTACGTACCATTCAAAGCATTGAACAGTCTGATCTCATCGGGAGTCCCGAGCTAGTATAAACGATCTACTAGAAAAAGTCAAGAAAAACAAGAGACAAGAAATGGCGAATGTTTCTTCTGCTATATAAATTCGCTCGCCGAGCCACAACACGTGTTGTTGTCTCGATTCCGCGCAACCTCTGAGACACAGCGTGGGATGACATTTGACGGGATTTCGAATTATTAAGGTAATGAATTTTTGAGGGAATATACATTTTACCTGCCCTGGTACGCGGGCTGCTTGTTATCGTTTCATCCGGTAAACTCGTGATGAGCGTAATTTTTTAATATACTGC
Source organism: Anagyrus pseudococci (assembly GCA_030522585.1). Taxonomy (NCBI): domain Eukaryota; kingdom Metazoa; phylum Arthropoda; class Insecta; order Hymenoptera; family Encyrtidae; genus Anagyrus; species Anagyrus pseudococci. The sequence goes on along the minus strand of JAPYYQ010001163.1, from coordinate 32,415 downwards.
ACGTTTTCTGTTCTTTTTTTTTATGAATCGTAAAAGTTTATGAATACTCGCATTATTTACTCGGTTTATAAAAGCAGGAAAAATAAACAGCGGTGAATAAAAAAGAAGAAAAATTGAGATACAACAGTGAATTTCCGTTTTTTTTTTGTTTTATAAAAATCGTAATTATTTTAAAAATATTATAATATTTAAAATAGAAAAGAATTAATTCTTTTTTTTGTGGAGAACTCAGTCAAAATTGTATGGGTAAACAAGAATGCTACAGCTATGTAGTTTTAATAATATGACGTCATACCATGATAATTATAAACTAATGCACACTTCTTTTAATATTCAAGGCTTTGGAGAAATACAGGAATAAAGATATAATGTTGTGTCTAAAAAAGTCCCCGCTTATTACTTCGTTAGCGAGGAAGAATATCTAATGCGATGACGCAGCTTTTTACGGTTTAGAATATAAAATTTACGATATTCTATAAAGTACAATACTCGCCGTTGCCTTTAGCCGACTTAATTATAATACGTTCTTAGCTTTTATCCAAGTTTTCTAATGCATTAAAGTGAATAACGGACAAGGTGTATTAATAAACGTCGTACACATTTTACGAATACATTTATGCAACGAGAAGCACAGATGTTCGCTTCGAAAAATATGAAAAATCTAAAGTTGGAAAAAGTAAAGTAAGATGGATAAATTGAAAAAGCAGCGAGGTGCGCGAAGGTGAGAGGTCGCGCGGAAGAGGCTTTCCATCTCTTTACTTGGCTCTATCCTTACTCCATACTTTTCCATCTCCTTTCCTCTCTCGATCTTCACTCCATTTATTTCCCTCTTTTTTTATACCTTCCTTTCCCGCTTCCTCCTACTAATAGCTCTTTTATTTCCATTTCCCCTTGCTCGCCCACTAATTGCTGCCTTCGAAAAATTTGGAGAATTACGGCTGCACTATGCGGCAACGTGAGTGCCAGGTCTTGCTAAACTAACACGCACCTCGTTTTCCGTGACTTTAAACATGTATATATAATAAAAAAAATCATCGTATTCTTATTAAAAAAAATAACTACGTGTTACGTTTCTTTAAGAAAGCAACATGTAAATAATTACAAAACTTTTTCCACTTAAAGAAGCAGTATTTTATCCAAAGTGTTTTCAAAACTTCTCCCAGAAAAAAGAAAAAAAAACGTAAAACAAACAATTGCAAAAACTTTATCTAAAAGCGGAAATGAGGAAGAAAAAAGGCGGGGAACGAAGAAGACTGGAAACGAGGAGAAAAAGAAAACCGAGAAAAACCAGCCCGAAGAAAAGTGAGAAAATATTAAGGCTGTTGAGTTGAGGCAAAGAAAGCAGTTAAGCACCGCGGGCCTGACAAGAGTGTCGCACGAGTCGTTAATTCAGCCGCTTAATTGCCCGGCGTCGTAGCAGCGGGGTGTAGCCGTAATAGAACGCTCCCGACGCCCGCAGAAACTCTCACTCGAGAGCAAGTGGAGAGTCTCGCGCGAGTCTTTTATCATTCGACGCGTGCCGGGAGACAATTTAACCCCCCCCCCCCTGCCTAGATGCCCAAAAAATGTACTCCTCCAGCTGTCCTCCCGTTGTTGCATTTTTTTTTTAAAATTTCGAAGGGTATTCTCCTCGCATGTTTGCACTTTGGAATGCAAAGCTCGGACTTTATGGCCCTTTCGAGGTGAGATTACCTAAGTTGCAGAGAGCTAGTAGTAGTAGGGGAGGGGGTAGAGCTGGGAGGAGGCGCGTTGTTGAATTATGTCGCGCGACGCCGTTTGAATGCAGCTGGAAATGGGTCGGTTGTATCGCGGAAATTAGTTGTGTTCAGCTTTTACGAGAGAGCTCCTCCTCTCTTCTCTTGTCCTCCCACCCCTGTGTTTTGTTTGCCGAACAAGCGCTTTAGAATTCCCATTTAACGCGACAGTCATACGCGCGCGCGATGTAGTAAGCAGGAGATAATGTCAAAAATTGACGGGAGAAAGAACGAATAGAGCAGGAGGGCCTGCGGGGCCTTAGGGATAGAGGCTCTTAGTTAAATCTCTTCTAATTTAACTTGGAATTTTAAATGGATTATGCTAATTTAATTAACTAACCAAGACAGTCGAGAGTGGGAGAGAGAGTTGGCTTAATTAATTCGATCAATTATTTAAGACGCGCGCGTAAATAAATTCAAGCTAAAATTGCAACTCCCGAGTGTAAGCAGTGTACAGCGATAGCTGTACCAGCAGCAGTAGCACACGGGAGCGCAGGCTCGCATTTCAATTTCGAGAACTCGTATATACTCGCACTCCATAAATCAGGTCCGAGTCTCGGGGAAAAGCAAGCGAAAATTCGAGCGAGCGAGATACAATCGACGAGAGCAGGCGCGAGAGAGAAAGAAAGATCGGCCTATCGTTGCAGTGCCGTTTCCGAAAATCGATTTGCCGTCAATGCAGGCCACAACTACGCCTCCGGCGGTGTAGCCCGAGAGCTTTCAAATACGCGTGGTTTTTAGCTACTAGCCGGCCTCTGCACGCGAGAGAGAGAGAGAGAGAGAGAGAGTGGGTGCGGGGGGAAAGAGCACGCACGTATACTCGTAATTTCCCCTGTCGCGCGCCCTTAATTTCGATCCACCGCCGCGGCAGCCGCTAGAGCGATATGACGCGCACGCCAACATATCCGCAAGCTGCTCTTTAGGAAATTGGCTCTTGCGGGGAGCTGCGCGAAATCGCGCTCGCCTAACCGACAGCCAGAGACTGGGTGTGAAAAGTTCGCTCTGTCGCCCTCCTCTTTGCAACAGACCCACACACGGCCGTACAGCGATGATGAAATGGGTCAAAAGCCAGGTCTTTCTCTCTCTCTCTCTCTCTTTCTTTAGCGAGAGAGCTTTGAACGAATCCAGCGCGCTCTCTTTTGTTTTACGGCTCTGCTGGAGTCGTGCCTGGAAAAACAGGCGAGCTGGCTCCGCCTCCTCCCACCGCGGAAATTTCCCCGTGTAATACGTTTCCGTAACGATCTAATAATTTCCAACGCGGCATCTGCACTGCGTCATCTAATCGGAGTTTGAAAATAACGCAAGCTTCTGCTCTCGCAATTCGCCTAAATCGCGAACGAGGGAAAAACGGTGATTGTTATTTCAAAGCCGAGGTAACGAAAATGTTAGTGTATCATATGGGAACATCGATACGAATCGATATAGAAAAATCATGGAAATAATATTTCGCGAGCTAACGCACCTGTGCGAGTACATTTTTCATATCTAAAGAAGAAAAAATAAAAAGCCATAAAGCCAATTAAATTTTCAATCAACACATCGGCCCGTCTGACCGCGATTAAAGTTTAATTAAACTAATTAACTTTTCGATTCGCCCAGCGGATATCGATCAATTATGTTTCTCGTACTTTCCGCCTCCATTCCCCCAAGGGCTAAATAAATATACGTTAAAGCCTCTAATTACCGTGCGCTCCTTAGATTATCATTATAATTGAATTTGACGATAAATTTGCTAACTACTCGGCGCGGAGAACGAGAGCTAGCGAGCGCGCTCGGCTTCCACTGCTGTTCTACAATGAGAGTAAAAATAAGTGCTCCTCGATAGAAGCCGGGAAACGGGGGGGGGCACACGCGATGGGGTGTATATAATTGAGAAAATAAACTTTGCCGATTCTCGAGCTACTCCACCTCCTCGGCAAACGGCGCCTTGACAAGAAAATACACGTGAAGTCGTTCGATCTGTCTTCTCTTTCTTCTCCTTTCCTTTCAGCCCGAGAGACTTTTCTAAATAAGCGATGAGTTAACTTTCAGTCTTCTACCAATGTGTGTCTGTGTGCGTAGCTGAATTTTTCATTTTTCTCTCTCTCTCTCACTCTGGAACTTTGTTCGGTATGTTTATCAGTTTGAAATTACGCAAGGCTGTTTTTACAATATATATATATTTCGCCTTGGCTTACACAAAGCACGAATCGCGCGGCGTTGAATTATAACCATTCGGGATAATAAATTTTCAATTAACGTCGCTATTTATTTCCGCTAAACGCACGATCATTGGGACTGTTATTCCAACTTGGGGATAGGTTCGAAACTATAACAGAATATAATTAACATCAGGAGTGTCAATAAATTTGTTTGACAAGTCCGCTCGCATACGCGCACGCACACGCGTAGTATATGCGGGTATACATACGCGCGTGTGTCGGTGTTGTTCCGAGAGTGCCTCGAAAATCAATACTTCCCTTCTGGCATTTCTATATACGTATATGTATTAATCTCTCGCGTTTACACACAGGAAAGATATCGTCGGCGATTGTAAGACATCCTCGAGAGAGCGCAAACATCCGGTGTACAGCCCAATGTATCCGCTAATCCTACCGCCACCCTCGCTTATTCCTAATCAGTACAGGCGAATAACCGCGAATCTCTCCGCGGGGCTTTACGTCTATACAAAGCGGCCCACGTTAAAGCTATTTACCGGAATAACTCGGTGAACGCGTATACGAGGGAGAATAAGAAGAATAAAATATATAATCGCTAGCCTGAAAATTCGCGCATGACCAGCCCAGAAAACGGGAGCTTGCGGGAGAGGGTTACGTAAGTACGACCAAGGTGGATTGTACCGGAGCTCTTCCGCTCGTCTTGTACACCAAGCACACCCGCTAGGGAGAGAGAGCTTGATAACCGTAAGAGCTCGCTCGATTGCGACAAGATCCGCTCTGCTGTGGCTGTTTTTTCTCTCTTTTTTCGCGCTTGCACAAGCTCCTCGCGCTATTGTTATATCGGAGAACAATTCCGAGCTTGCGACAGAAGTTTATTATACGTCTGTCGTACATCGTACAGTTGGAATTTGTTTCTTTTTTTATCCTCTTTTCTCTGCTTTTAACAATTTGTCATGGCTGTATGCCGTCGCGCGCGTCATTGTACGCTAGAAAGTCGCTGTAATCTGTTAGGAGTATTCGAAGAATTTTAAGACGAGACTGGCTATCGTCTCTTGCAGTTTCGTAGCGACACGAGACACTGCTAATCGAACGAGCAAGACTGTTGTTTCAGTCTTTACCTTTGATAAAAAAAAAAAAACACAAGTACACGCAATTCACTGACAATCGACTGGCATTTTTGTGCGGCAGCGGCAGTTTCTCGTTCAATCGAACGATTCGCTCGTCTCTCGCGAATGATAGAAGGCAGAGTCTGTATAGCAACGGATTTGTTTTACGATCGTACAAGTAAATTTGACGAGAGGGAGTGAAAACGCGCCCGTGGAAGTCGGAAATTTGCCTGCGCTCTTTCTCTCTGGGGAGGGTATTTATTCAGCGTCGAAACAAATGGTGCGGCTATTTTCGGCGTGCCCGCGATTGAAAATAAATTATCAAAAAGCCCGCGATTGATTTCTATTTTTTAACGAACAACGGAAAATTTGTTATTTTCACCGATAAAGTTCCGCCGAAAATACGAAGGGGGGGGGGAGTCTACTCCCGCTGTTAGTTCGTTGAAAATGGAAATGAATATTCGAGATCGAATTGTTTTCGCGTTCGCGCCGGTAATCTCGCGAGTTTATGTATACAAAAGTGTACGCGCTTGCGAGGAGGCGTAAATTTTTCTCGCTCTTTGCCGACGCGCGATATGTATACCTATGAAAACTTCCTCTTGCGGAGGATAAACAAAACAGAGAGAAAGAGGATAGAACCGAGTGTAGTGTGAGTACATGTGCGTTGTAGAAAAAGTGAGGAGGGGGAACAGACGGAGGATGCGTTGAAGCTAGCGCGCGCGAGGTTGAGGCGCGCGCGCATCCGGTCTTCGCCGAGATAAGACTCTTAAGGAACCCTCCCCCCCTCCACCCTGAGGCCGACACTCTTCAATTTTTATTTGCGCCACACGTGTTTAGACTTTAAATAGTGGGGCTCCTCGCTCTCTCCATCCTCGACGCTTCCACCTCTGTAACCTCTTCTACCTCTCCATCTCCACACACACACAGAGCCGCGTTCCACGAGACTCTCTCCTATCCGAGTCTACGTTTCACTTTCCGCCCCCTTCCCCCCGACGCTCTCGGCGCATCCCAAGTGCCTGTTCTCTTTCTCTCTGTGCCTTCCCCTCCCTCCTCCCGCTTCACAACTCTCTCTCTCTCTCTTTCTGGCTGGCCTCTCTTGCAAGCGATGCCCTTGCGGGAAAACGCGCGAGCCTTGCACCTTTTTACAGCTGTGCCGGTACGTGCGCCCGAAGCAAATCGATACGCGACACGTGTATCTTTGACTTTATATATAAAAAAAAAAGGAGAGAGAGGGGAAAAAAGAAGCAACGTGGTTTAGAACGCGATTTTTATAGGGCTTTTTCTCCGACTTTTCTTCTACGTTCTTATTTTTTTTTTGTTCCGTGCAAAAGTCGTGCTTGGAATTTTAATGAAGCGATTAAAAATAATGGGAGTCATTTGCGCGAGATGGTAGTGGGTGGATATTCTCTTTTTTCTCTCTCTCTCTCTCTCTCTCTCCGTGCCTTTTTACAATATTTTACCGTTCGGTATGCGTATATGAGGGGGAGATGGTTGGAAGCCGTTGTACGACCGAGGCCATAAAGGCCTTATTTATCTTTTTCTCTTTTTTTGAGTCATAGTAGTATATTGACGGGAGAATTTCCGATTACGTAATCGATCAGTCTGGACTATTTCTCGAGGACCCATAAATTCACGTAATTTTTCAAACTCACGAGAGTCAGTCGAATTTAATTCACCAAGGTCGGAGCCATAAATTAATGAAATTTCGAGTAATATTACAGCCAGGCATAAATAATAATATACAAATTCGTTTTTATTACGGAAAGGGATTTATAGTGGCTTCGGCGAGAGCTTACGCCGATAAACTTAAAAAAAATTCTCTTCGCTGCTGTTTTTTTAAAATCGCGCACACTTTTCGAAAAGCCGCCCGACGCTCCCGTTCGTTCTTGTGTTTTTTTTCTTTTGCTTTTTCGGTCCCACGGAATTAATGCCCCGGCTATTAGCATAAAGTTCGTTTAACTCCCTAACGAACGGATAATCTATGCAAGGAGTGGAAATACTTTGTTGACTATCGCAAAAAACATTGAATTTCAAAGAGGAGAACGACAGTAGGCGCTTTATATACGTGACCCACTTTCTCAACGACATCTACACGCTTCGCGCGCGTATAGCAAACTCTCGACCCCATCCCTCGGCACACTCGAAAAAAAAAGAACCCCTTCGACAATATTGCGTATAGATATTCGTCGCAGCGAACAAAAACATATACCCAAGCCCCTGTCCGACACATCTCCTTGTCGGAGATCGATACGGCCGAGAGAGACTCCCGAAAATCCAAACAGTATACAGAGAGAGAGAGAGAGAGAGAGAGAGAGAGAGAGAGAGAGAGAGAGAAAAGAACGCTCATTCAACACAGCCGGTTTCCATTCATAATTTCCGCACGTCACACACGTGTATACAATCTCGAGCAGAAAAAAAGAAAGAGAGGAAAAAGAAACACGAAGAAGAGTACGAGAGCAGAGGGAAATCCCCGGCTGGTAGAAGCGTCCAAGAAGGGGATTGTCGTCGAAAGACGCGCAAAAAAATCTCGAGACTACGTCGTAGAAGTGCGTCCGTGCTCGGGGGAGAAGGGAGGAAGGGGGGTCGATGTAGGGAAACGTGTATTATTAGCGCAGGGGAGCGTGGCCGCTCTGCGATAAAGCGAATTTATTATTTATCCCTATTATTAGTCGCGATATTATTCGGCCGGTTTCGGGCGGGCCCGGGCTATTTCCGGCGGACAGCCGACTATCTTTGGTCCACGCCCGAACGGCGCCTTGCTCTCTCGGCAAGGATGATTTTCTCGGCGACGGTATACGCGCACAGCGACGCGAGCATCATTCGTTGCGGCTTCGTTCTTCTCTCTCTCTCTCTCTCCCAACGTCATCGCTTAACCCTCTCGCGTTTTTACGCTTCGGACTATCGTAACTGCGGGGATTTATGAGCCGTGTAGGACGTGTTTATTAGAGGAGATTAGTTTGTTTGTTGGTCAAACTGATCCGATGAAACTCCTTTTTTTTACAAAGCTGTTTTCTTCTTTTTCATTCTTTGTTTTGCGGCATTGGAATATATACGTGATGTATTATTTTCGTGAATTAAAGATTTAAGTTTAGCGTCCGCGAGGATAATCGATGTTGACTGTCACGCGTTACGTTTTTTATTCGGTCGCAGAAGCAACAGTTTTTGCAAATTAACGCGACTCGGCAGGCGAATTATTTAAAGATTCACGTCTAAATATACATCCATCGATTATAAGCAACGTTCGCGTCCAGCGCTGCAGTGGGATGTGCAAAAAAAAGCACCGGGAACCAACGAGCCTAAGAGAGGGAAGAGGAGGAGGGGTGCGAGGAAAAAAAACACGTGCACGTCGGTTATAAATACCCGGAGCATTAGCCAAGGTCAATTGCTCGATTGGAATTCGCAAGCTTAAATCGAGGGGCGGAGGAGAAGGAATAGAAAAAAAGGGCCGAACCCACATGCCCGCGCGCGAGCTTTCGCACAAGCGAATTGTCAACGCGCCAATTATCAGGAAGCAGCCAACGTTGACAACGAGGATGCGGTCCCCGTCTGCCATCAGCCGTAAATCTGCGCGATCAGTCCAATGCGTGCACATTCCCGACCTCCCCCTAAGCTCTGAGCGAAAGCTCCGGTCAACAGGTCTAACCACCTCGTTACATGCCCCTCTCCGAAAATCAATGCAGCGCACACGCGCACGGATATGCGTGTCTATGGGCGACTAATCAAATCCCTCGTTAATTAATCGAGACGCGCGACAAGCTCGCTAGAGGGGAGGGTGTGGCGAAGGGCTTGGAAATCAATGTTGATCACCGGCTGCACGAGGGACGCGCTTTCTTCGCGCGACAGAGAGCTTGCGGAATAGCGAGTTTGGAGATGTGCCCCTTGGATTTAACGATCGAGCGTATACACTTCCTTTTTCCCTCACTGCTATGCTACGTCGCGCGAGCTTGCGCCAATTATAGGTATCTAAGTAGTCAAGAGCGCTGCACAGCTCGAATAATGATCAAAAAGAGCTTTACGCTGAGAGGAATGTATATGTTACGAGACGCCGGGACGCGTCGCTTCCGATCGCGTTGGACGGAAATTCATGTCGCTGCGCGTTTTAATCTTGCGATTACTGCGGAGCTGCATGTACGCTGGCGTTTTTGGATTATTTACTTCTCAATTTGGAGATGCGACGTTTGGTGATACTTGTACGAGATCGAGGGAAAGGGGGGCGATAAGGAAGATGTCAGGGTAGTAATGGCAGAGGATTTAATGGCGAGCGAGTATACGACACGTTGATGCGTGAATGGCGCTATTGACGGGTGAGTGGACGGTTTCAAGGCACCCACTGTACTCGTGTCGAGCCGAACAGTAGGCGTCATTTTTACGAGTTTAACGACGATTAGAAAACACACGTGTTTATGGTTTTGACAATTTTGGAATGTTTTTTTTTTCTTTTTAACGAACGAAATTTTGCGTTCGAATTTTTTGAATAAATAGAAAAAAAAGGAAGGGGGAATACGAGGAAAACTTTTTCTCACGGCAAAACCGACATTTGATCCTTGCTGCGAAAAATCGCGGAAAACTTAAATTGCATTTCGGAATATTAAGCGCGCGCCGAAACTTTTTTCCGCCAAAAGGTCATTTGAAGATAAAAAAATCACGACTTTTTTATGCAAACGAATGACTTTTCGAAAATAAGAAAAAAGGGAAGTGAGAGGGTGAGAAGGAAAAATTCAAAAAATCATACAAGACTGAAGCAGTTACGAAGCAGCCTAATTGCGGCAGCCACCGAGAGAGTTGGCGGGCCGGAAGGCCGCGCTTGACTCCCTGGGCAGAGTTTCTCACTGCTGCGCTTCGAGCGTTCTCTCTCTCTCTCTCTCTCTCTCTCTCTCTCTCTCTCTCTCTCTCTCTTGCTTGCTCGTCTTCTCTTCGTCTCCGCCTACTTCCCGGGTCATGAGGTAATTTGCGCGAGAAAGACGCCTCCGGGAAAAATCGCTCGAGCTGACGTTGACGGAATAACCGGGCCGCACCAATGACTGTGTGTGTATGTGCATGTATACGCTGCTCTCTCCCTCTTCTCGTTTCTCGCCGCTTTAAATAATTTGGCCCGCTGTTTTTTCGAGGCTCGTATTTTTCAGCGGAATTTTCGAATTTAACGCGGATATGCAGCGGCCGATAAAGCGTCAAGACGCGACCCGAGCTTGAAAGCTCATAGCGCTTTCGGGATTGAGTACACGTGTGTGCGCGCGCGCGTATTAGTTTCCCACCGTCGCATCGAGATCAAAGTGAATGCGTGAAAAGTAGCGTTTCATCTCTATCCCTCTCTTCTTCATCTACACTTTGCCCTACCCCTTTGAATTTTTTAATAAACGGTTTAAAATATACGAGCGATCGAATGGCACTCAAGCGCTACTCGACAGATGTGTCGCTGCTTGTATATGAGGAATCATTTTCAATACCAAAGCCCATTCATTTAAATGCGCGTTTCAAATAAATGTCGGCATTCAGAATAAAGGATCGTTTCTTTTAAGACGCCCTCACACACACGCGCGCTCGCGCGCATTTGCAAGTTAATTTTAGTCAAAGCGCACACGTCCATTAAGACATAAATTCAACATTCTTTTTCTCTCGTACTTTGCTTCTAGATGAATATCCAACGTGTCAGCGATAAATCAAAAAAAATTTTCAGCGAACAATTTTAGATATAGTTATTTACATGTAATTTGTATGAGCCGGATAGTACGTTCCATCGACACTCTGAGAATGTTAAGTAAGCGCGTCAGTGGAGTTTAGAGAGAGAGAGAGAGAGAGAGTAGCGAGCTTGTGTATAACCGATACACTCCACTAGTATGCGTCTGGTTAATAATAGTATTTTTTTTATTATTCTTTTTTTTCGAGAAAAACTCTTTTAACTCGCTTTTAATATCCGTTACAGGTATATAAATCTTGTTAAAAGTCACGGCCGCGACTTGAAACGCTCCTTTAAAAACAAACGATAGGCCACAACGGCGCCGCGTGTGCGGGGCCGTTAAAATAAAAATGCGCATTTTTAATGCGGCCCCCGGCAGCGGCGCTCCATTTTCAAACGTTTCAAGTTCAGCCGAGCAAGACACTCTTCCCCAGGCCGTTTGTTAACTTGACAATTTTCACGGCAGGCTTAATTGCGGGGATTAGAATTTATCATCTCGCGTTTAGCCCGGACATTGGTGTTATTTCGCGATATAACTTCCGAAGCCCCGAGAGCGGTTTTATTTATTTTTCTCTTTCTTTTTTTTATGAAAATCAGTAGAGTATATAAGAGTATTTCGATGCTTGAATTAACAATATTGAAATATCGCGGATACTTTGTGTACTTGTATAAACAATGGGTTCTATTCGAACGTAGTCGCGGATAAAAGCTTTTTAGCGCTAGCGGGCATTAAAAAATTAATACGTTCATTTAGTTTATAATCGCGGCCACTCGTGTTGAATTTTAATAAAAAAAGAGCTAAAAGAGAGAAAGAGAGAGGAAGAGAGGATGTAGGAGAGAGGGGAAAAAATGAAAAAACAGAGGCGGGGAAAAAGGCGTCCGGCCGATAAAATATGCTCTCCACGTCACGCGAGAGAGCTGCTGTTGCCGCCGCAGCGGCGCAACACTGTAGAAAATATAAAATTTCGCGGATCAAAAATAAACGAGTGTCGAGCGCGCGCGCGCGCGCAAGAGAGAGAGAGAGAGAGAGAGAGAGAGAGAGAGAGAGAGAGAGAGCGGCAACGGCCTCCGGGCCTGGGCATATAATACCTAAGTGGAAAATTAATGTTTCCGGGAAGGACAAGAAAGGGGGGAGGATGAGAGAGAGAGAGAGGTGGAGCTTGCAGAGGCGGGAAAAATGTCGCTTATTTCCGACGAGAGAGCATGCATCCCCCGATAATGAATACGTTAGCCTCGGGGACAATTATACGCGTTTTTGGCACAAATAAGCGCCTCGTGACGACGCAGCGCGCGCACAAGCAGTAGCTCTCCTTCCGCGCCCGGAGAAGGAAGAGAGTGCCTTCTTATTCTGCTTCGTCTTCTTAGGCAGTCCCGGCACGCGCCGCTCGCGTATATACGCACACGCTGATTGTTACCGAGAGAGACTCATCGCTACGTTTTAAACCAGCTCTCTTTCTCTCTCTCTCTTTTGCTCGTGCCGATGAAGAGCTTTGTTAATTTTAGAAACTATCGCACCCTTTTCTCTCTCTCATCGATTAAGCATCATCCCACGCGCCTATACGATGAATGGTTTTATTTGTCGAAAGAGGGAGAGATGCTAGCACTTCCGGCTGACCAGAATCTTTTGAAGGGTTTTTTTGTTTAAAAGAGATGGCAAGACGCTTACAGGGGGTAGAACGTGGTGTTACTTGTCGAGGTGCGAAATAAATTCGCCGCGGCACGGTGTACAATTATAAATGGGCCGGCCGAACGAAATTGAACGGCTTATAAATAATTTATCGCAACTGGCGTATACTAATTATGAAATATGCAATTGAAAGCAACAGCGTGAATACCTAAGATAAGCGAGCGCGAAATTCCGTTTCGAATAGAAAGCTTCGTTACTTCGTTGGGCTCGCTCGAGTTTTATTTTCAGCCTCGCCGACGCACAACGGGCTATTTTCTTTTTTACCCCCCTCTTGTTGACAATTATTTTATCGAGTGGGCAGCAGCATCAGCTAGAGCTTTTTACGCAAATTTCGCGAGTAATTGGATATTTTCGTTTTGTAAAAGCTGCCATGTTGTTTTTCATTTTTTTTATTTTTTATAACATCGTGCTCTCTCGCCCGGACAATTTGATAAAATTTTTTTTCTCTTTCCGGAGATAAATATTCTTCCTTTTTTTTCAAACTTTATTTTCGCATTGGTATAAAAATAGTCGTTTCGTTTGTCATTTTACAGCGCAAAGCGCAAAAAGTTAACGCGATCGGAGCGAAGGATAATTCATAAATCATCATTTGTGGTTTATCAAGTGAAACGAGAGAGAGAGAGAGAGAGAGAGAAGCGACGCTAGCCCCGCAACGTAAGAAACACACACACAATTTATTCACGATAAAGTTAAATATTGAGAAGGAAAAAAGTAGCGTAGGAGCAAGAGATATAGAGAGCCAAAGGGTAAAAGCTATGTTGCGCCACGATCAATATCGATTAATTTACCTGTTCCATCTCGTGGCAACGACTGCGTTCGTCGAGAAGCGCCCGAGTGCTTTTTACATGCCTTGGACATGTCGGCGAACCAGCGTGCGAAAGAATTCGTTCTCTCGGCCGCAGCAATTTTTAACAGAAATCGGATAACAACACTTATACGATGATTATTTCGTTCCGGCTAAATAATAATGTCGCGCACTTAGGGCTTGCGTAGCGAGTCACTGTCGTCCTCAGCCTTCATCTTTTCACACGCGTATGTATTCTTTTGCACGTTAAGCGAAGAAAATCGCAAGAAAACAAAGTCCTTGTTGATGGCTCGTCAATGGCTCCAATTAAGGCGCTTGAGTAGTCGTTGCATCGTTATAGATTCTCCCCCTGTCAGTCGTAACTTGAAACATTATCGAGAAATAGAGATAGAGCTTACACTGTATCGCCTGTTTTCGATTTTTCCCCTCAACCCAATCGTCCTTGCCTCGTTTTTTTTTTGCCCCCGCCCCATCGCACACAGACATTGCACTGTTGTAAGTCACACTTTGCGTACCACGACGTTGGAACGATTTTCTTTTGCCAATAGACAAAAAATCGCGTTGCTTTTCGAAGAATCGACGCGCTTCGTCTTCTTCGTTTTTTATGTAGTGGAATAAAAAAAAAAGCTGTTTCAATGTTAAAAATAACAAGATCGAGAAGCGGCAAACAAGTGATATCTATTTTTACGGAGAGTTATATAAAAATTTTGTTTTTTGCCACGCCGCGCAACATTTGTAACGCGCAACTATTTTAAATCCGTAATTTTTGTGTTCTTTTTCGTGCTTGCAACGCTTTCGAGAATACGCTTAGCCCCACGTGTTGGGGAAAAAAGGAACGGTTTCTCGCCCGAAAATATATTCTCGATATTACAAAAAAGAAAAGGGAAAGAAAAACCCCACTTAACTTACTGTTACATCGCAAACAAAGAAAAGAAAAAATTATCTCAAACAGAAAAGAAAACGAGAGCGTATTAAAGAAACAAAACAAAACAAAAAACCAGAATTTAATCAGGCTCAACAAAAAAGAAAAGAGGAAAAAATAAAAAAATACAAGTAACTTGTTAGATATGGTAACTGTTGGCAAGTCTATATATAAAAAAAAAGATAGCATCAGGCAGGAGGATAGAGCAGATTTAAAGATTAAAAACCGTATGAGGTGGAGCAGTATACACAATTTGCCCGGTCTCTCTTACTTCGCACGATTCTGAGTAGGGACGGAATCCTGGGGCGATTAAAGAGTAGCGAGAGCTGCGCTGTCGCTGGCGCGGCTCCGCGACTCTCGATAAAATACACAACGTATCGAGAGAGAAGAGTACCGGCTACTGTTCTCTAACCGGCGCCGCGACAATGGCCCAACTAAGCATCGGCCAGTCCCGAGCGCGCTAGGCACTCCAAAGAGTAGGGGAGAGAGCAGCAAACGATTCGGACGCGCTAAGCCGGCGATCGGCGCTGGCTCATGCTCCTAGCTCCTCCTTCTCTCTCTCTCTCTCTCTCTCTCTCTCTCTCTCTCTCTCTCTCTCTATCCATCCTCTCTCTTTCTCTGACTTCGCGCTCGGTTTGGGCCGGCGCTGGCTAACGTATGCGCGCCGTGGCCTTCGAACGGTGAAATGTCGACGTATGCGGGTGTGCTCGTGTCTGTGTGTGAGAGAGAGAAACATACGCGCAGTGGTTTATAAATATTGTTAAATAACGCTTCGAGCGTTATATACAGCGTAGAAGTCGTGAGAGAAGAAGCCGCCGCTCGAAAGAGGCCGCCACCTCGACGATTCTCCTCCCTACTCTCTGATTATTCCCGCAGGGGGCTTCTGCTGCTTCATTGCTCTCGCTCGGTTTCTCGAGTGCCGACAGCTGAGAGGCCTGACGTTCCTCGCCGACGATGACTACGAGCGAGAGAGAGAGAGAGAGAGAGAGAGAGAGAGAGCTTTTGACGGTCAAGAGAACACTCGGGTGCTCGTTGCGCGAAATTAAGCTCTCTCTCTCTCTCCCTCTTCTCAAGCTTCTCGAGAGTGAACCAGACGACGAGTTTTTGTTTGCTGCGCTTTTCGGCACGTTGAGCCACTCTGTGCTGTACAGTTGCGCCATGTATACGAAAACGCCACCGCGGGCTTGAATTTTATGGGCTTCTCTCTCCCTTGCGCTTAAGAGAGAAAGAGAGACTGACTGAAGCTTCCGCGGTGGATTGAAGCAGGCCGCGCGGTACACACGTTGTTGGCTCGTCAAAGTGTCGCGGGGACGACTGTAAATTAGGGTCTTTACTGCTTTTTGCTTAACCGACTGACAAATTCCGCGGGTTATTGGATTCTCGGCGTATTATTAACTCCCCGCTGACGCGCGCCACCGGCTACCGTGCTGATTTATTGGCGATTTTACGATTTTTTTTTTCATCTTTTTGAGCTTTTGATGAAGCCCACGTTGATTCGCGTGGGAGGGCTTTGGTTAAAAGCTCGTTAAACGAGATGAAGTTGAATTATTTGTGTATGTGTGTTTTTTTTTATACCGACGAACCGAGAAAGCTCGTGCGAGCGGGCAAAAAGAAACAAATTCAAACGATGGCTTTTAATCAAGCGACTAAGGCCAGGGGGGGGGGCTTGTAAAGTCTTCGGGCCAATCGGTTCGGCAAACATTCGAGCAATTCGCAATTCCGGTCTCTATAGACTCGCTCTCGGTCGCAGAATTCCCAGCGTGTTACGTTTCTCACGGAATTCCCCTTCCTCGCCACAACCCCAACTCCGTCACATTTGACTTAAATATTATTATTTTCTTTTTTCCTACAACGCGCGCGATCGGTATAGGCAAGCGCTTTGCTAGTGAGAAAAGTTGGAACACGAGTAAATCAAGTCTCTATTATTAGATAAATAAATATTTGAGAAGCGCCGACTGCGTAGTGCGCCCAGCTGATTTTAGAATAAAAAACGCGCACGGGGTAGAGATGTCTCTTTCTCTCTCTCACTCTACGCGCGTCAAAACTCTTTTTGAATTTTCATATCAAAAACACTGTGCGCGCGAGACGTCAGTGTAGGTTATATTAAGACGATCGGGAAAATAAAAATTCTCGGAGCGAAGTTGCAGTTCGAGCGCTTGTACGAAGGCGTACGGTGAAGATTACAAAGTAATCGGAGAACAATCATTTTGTTGCGTACGAAAATGTTGGATTTTTTATTCTTTTTATTTTTTTTATATAGATTTCTCAAGAAATGAAAAACAGGAGGGATTTATTCGTTCGGGCCGGAGGTGGTCTTATTTTGACCGGCTTTTCAATTAATTGCTCGTCGCTAATGTTACGGAAAGGTTATACCCCCGGCCGACTAGCAGCGTCAATATTATCATCTTATTTGAAGACAATCTTCATTTCGTAAATTGTCGCCGATAAATCTTTACCATATCGCGCTGTTCACGAATCAATCTTTCTTCCCTTTCGCGCGGCCTACCTCGTCTCATCAATCATTATATTTACATTAACATGATTAATCGCGTCTCGCTGATCATTTAAAAATAATAGTTCAACACCAAAATACAACGTAATTCCGCGTAGTATCCGAAAAAGAGAGATAGAGAGAGAAAAAAAAGTTTCCATCTACTTGGAAAACAAAACAATTTAATTTCTATCCCAGTCGAATCCTTTATTTTTGAAAAATTTACAGTCACTTCGATTACCCAATGCGTAATCGCATCAATAATCCGCGAGCATTCGACGAATGTTTCAAAGAACATATAACTCCATTACGATTCCAAGCAAACTTTCCTTCGAAAATTTATTCCGCGCAAAATCGAAACGGCAAGTCTCAAACGAGATAACAAATCAAATAATCCAATTCAAGAGAAAGAGAACGAGCACATCCCCGAAGAGCAGCACACATTGAAAATTTCGGATCACCGGTCTCATGCGAATCGAGAGTCGCTGAGGAGGTTAAAGTTTCCAGCCGGCTGAGAGAGAGTAAGTCTCCAACGACGACAAGAGGGGATGGGAAAGCTTGTAATCTCGCTTGTCCGAGAGTACAAGCCGAAATTGTCATAGATCTCTCAAACGAACGGGGTATAGCTAGTATCCGAGGGCCTGCGGGGGGTGGGGTTGAGGAGGACGGGAGTAGCCGTTCCGGAACTCGTCAAGGACAGCGTCGTCGCGGCGCTCCCGCTGCTCTCTCCTCGTGCGTATTGATCGCACGTGTAGCGCCGTCGGTGTCGGAGCGAGCGAGAGATCCGAGCATCTACCTCCTCTCCCCTCCTCTCTCTCTCTCTCTGCCCACAGAGCGTGTGTACGCCCCAAAGGCTCTGTCTGTACCCCCCCCCCCAAGGCGCGTCTCTCTCTCCCGTTTGGGGCTCTTCCTCTATTTTCCGGCCACGGGAAATCGGGCGCGCGCGCGCTCGTGTCTTACTTCGCTTCCTCTCCCGAGAAGTTATGATGCCTTTTTGCCACGGTGAGAGTTATCTAGAGAAAGGGAGGGACGACCACCCTCCCTCGTATATACCTACGATCGCCGTCGGGATGCTGCTTCAGATAATGGACTGGCAATATAGCTCCGCTTCGATTGGCTTGACATCCTCTATCAGGAGCATCGAAGGCTTTTCGTTATGGGTGTTTCTCTCTCTTATGCATTCTCTCGTAATTTTTTAGCCAAACTCATAAGGGCAAGAGAGATTAGTGACCTATATTTATAAAGCACTCTTGCCCTCGCGAATTTGAAATGATAGGCTGCCGGTTAAAGGGGCTAATACAGAAAGTCAAGCTGAAGCGCTTTTACTTAGAGCCCCGGGGCGGAGATTTGAGAGACCAATTGCAAGCGCGCGAGCGCGCCTGGGATCTATTCTTTTTCGAGTTTAGCCGGGCGCGCTACAAAGGCGGAGCTAAAAAAAGCGAGCCGACAAAAAAAAAAATTCGGAAAGACAGAAAGAGAGTGAGACGCCGGGAGACAATGGATAAGAAAAATGAGCGAGCCGAGAGCGAGATCGAAGAGACATTTCTCCCTCTCTCTTTTTTTCTCCCCCGGCAGCACAAGACTTGGAAGGATGAACGAGAGTACATTTCGCGAATAAAATCGTCTAATTTTTGACAATACTCACCATCGTCGGCGTTAACGGACGTCTGCTGTACGGGCGGCTGAGCCTGGGCAGCGGCTGCAGCGGACGAGGGGGGTTTCCTCGACGGCGACGTCTTGCACGCTGCAGCCGGCGGTTGCTTGAGGGCGCTGGTAGGCACGAGACCCTCGGGCGCAGGTTCCGACTGGCCGGGGGTCGAGGCTAGCCTAACGAGAGTCCACTCGCCTCCGTTGCCGCCGCTGCTTCCGTTCTCCAGCACCTCGACCTGCTGACCCTTGGTAACGCTGAGCTCGCGCGAGCCCGGCGCTGCCGAGTGGTCGGCCACGACCCACGTCATCTCCGCCACGCCCGTCTGCAACAACGAGAATATCACCCATTGGATTATTGTTGGTCGGTTTTATACGATGATAGTTTAACAATTTTATTTTAAGAATGGGCGACACCGGTAGAAGTAAGTTTGTACTTCTTTTGCGATTATTTATATATAGAATTTTAATGATGAGGTAAAAGGGTAAATTGTAGAAATACAGGCCAAAACGACAAGTAAATAGTTCAGGCCTGCTATACGCGCCCATCCAAATCGAGCCTTATAAATTCGTAAACGTGATCGATTCCCCGTGACTCGGCCAGTCTGCGAAAAAAAAGCCCTCGGTAAAATTCAATATCCCTCTCGGCATCCGTATACCCGATATAGAAAGAAAAAAAAAGGTTTCCTCGGTTCCCTTCCCCCTCCAACTTTACTATAACTCATACGCAAGTGTCCAGAAAGCTGGTAGACAACTCATGTGTGTCGTTCGCCAGTGTAAACGCTCGAGAGGCAAGAGAGAGAGAAAGAGAGAGAGAGGACCGAATTTTCCCAAGCGCAACGGCTCGCTCGAATAAATCAGCGAGGCCGCTGCTCGTGGGAATTTATATGTCCGACGTCTGCGGCAAAGCAGAGAGGGGGTGTCGCACAGCCTGGGCGAGAGAGAGAGAAAGAGAAAAAAAAATTGCGGGCACACATAGAGGTGTTCGCGCTTAGGCTTTCAATTAACGTGCGCGCGAGAGAGTGAGAGGGTACATAGGGGCAGCAGACAACGACAAAGCGGGCCAGCGGGTATACGCGATTATTGGATTCCGATTCCGCTCTCTCTCTCTCTCTCTCTCTCTCTCTCTCTCTCTCTCTCTCTCTCTCTCTCTCTCTCTCTCTCTCTCTCTCTCTCTCTCTCTCTCTCTCTCTCCCTACGCGATATAAGTCCCTGCGCTCGGTTAACGCGCGCGTGTTGCTTCTCCCTGCCTCCCACCCCTGGTGGCCCGTTTCGAAATTGTTATTGCTATCGATTGCCCACTACCCCCTACGGGCTGCGATTGTCCGAGAGAGCTGCTGCTGCTTCGGTTGACGGTCTCCCACATGCTTGGAATTGCCTGTTTCTTTTCTCGTTATCCTCTCTCGCTCACTCTCGAGCCTCCGTCGCACCCCTGGGGAGGGGTAGGGGAGGAGAATACGTTTATTCGAACGTTTCCAAGCCCGGAGGCCGGCTAGGCTATCGGGGAAAGTTTTGTTTAAGAGAAGCCGCCGGAGGGAGCCCCGCAACTCCCTCTCTCTCTCTTTCTAAAGCGCCGCTGCACGATCATCATCGCGACGACTGTGCTCTCTTCCCTTGGTCACACATACATACGGCCCGGGGAGAGCTATTTTTATACTCACGACACGATCTTGCGCAAAACATTCGTGACTCGAGAACGAGTCTCTTCGCGACTCCCTCGGCTTTTCTCCTATACCGCACGCGGATGTTTATATGGTTGGCGACGATAGTCTTTTTCAGTTTAAAAACAGTCGAACGTTAATATGAATTTTAGTTCGTGAACCGACCTATACGTCAATAGGGGAGTAATTGTAAAAAGTTGCTCCGTACGTTCATTAGTAATAACGAACGATGTATCGTTTAATTCGCTCGTGTATCGCGTATACAAAAGGAGAGAGCGAGCGCGCCTCGCGTTACAAAGACAGAACTTGTATCGACGAGTTTACGATTATCGACTAGCTCTGGTCGCTAGAGTGCCGCGATCAATTAAGCGATCAATCGCGGTAATTGCGTCGCCGGGATCTCCTGCTCCCCTCGCGTACACATGTGTACGTCTCTCTTTCTACACAAATTGGAAACGTTCGGATTAATTATTAATGCCGATACACACGACCGTGCGCGCCTTTTGGCCGATTATTCCTTTTTTTTTTCTTTTTCACTCTGCCGCTGATCAAATTTGTTTTGGTTAAAAAGTGCGGTATACGCACTTTGTTACCAGAGGCTCTATAGCAATGTTTGCGGCTGAAATTGAAACTCTTGGAATTGTTTGTTGTTGCGAATTGAGTTCGATTTCATTATTCTCTCTCTCTCTTTTGAAAGAAAATTATCAAATGATCTTTATTGCTTTATAACGTCGCAGACTGCAAGTACACCGCCCGAAAATCATTAGCATTGCAAGAACGCGCGTGTGTGTTGTACGCTGATCGGTCATTAAATTCGTTATTCACCAGTTGAATCGCACAATGCGACCAAATTATTTCGACCTCGTCGTACACTACATATTGAGAACAAAAAGAAAGAGAGAGAAAAGAGAGAGAGAGAGAGTTGGCAATAGCCTCTGTACCAGTATAGCGTCACTCATCGATGAACAAGCAAATCGAGAAGAAACGAGAACGTCGCGCAATCGCCTGCCAGCATATACGTGTCCCAAGTAAAAATAAAATAAAATAACAAAAAAAAAAAGAGTTTCTCTCCCTCTCAATCTCTGTGCACGAGGAGGAAAACCAACTATTGGAAAGTTTGGCTTACCCTCTCTCTCCTGCCACCCTCTACTTCCAAACATCATATATATAATTCAACGAAAGGCAAGAAATAGAGCGAAAGAACGAACAGTACAGTGAGGGGGGGGGTTTGGAGGGAGTGGGGGAAAGGGTGGAATAGAGGGAGAAACAAGGGAAAAAGAGAGACAGGGCAAAGTACACCGATGGTCGTAGGAAGGACAAATCGAATCGCGCTTGGGCATCTAACCGTGCAAGCCTGCGCCGAACTTGTCTTTTTTTCTTCCGCTAACCTCGGCCTCCCCCTATTCTCTCTCTCTCTTTCTATCTTTTGACGTGCGAATACACGCGCGAGCACACGTCAAACTTATGGCGAACTCACTGGTACGGGAGAGAGAGAGAGAGAGAGAGAGAGAGAGGGAAGGGAGTGAGAGAGATGTGTGATGATGCGAGTAAGCGCACGTGTGTAAATTTCTATGTCAATGTTGCGACACTGTACGGGCTTTCTCGACTGGAACAGGGAGTCGAGGGGAGGTCGATATATAGGCTGACCGAGAGAAAGACAGAGACCCTGGTGTACACAGACAAGAGAAAACGTATGGTCGCGGCGCAAGGTGAGAGACAAGAGAGCCGAGAAAAATGAAGGTGCGAAGCTCTTTCTCTCTCCTTTCTCGTCAAGGCGCTACCCCCCACGGGCGCGTATTACCACCCTTATCCTGGAATAGTCCATTTATCTTTTCGCCCTCTGCCGTGCTCATCTCTCGCGAACGTTTAATATTCATTTTCTATTTGCCACCAGAGCGAAAGATCGCGTTTATACGTTGTTATACGTCGATAATTAGTTGATAAAAGCGCGCGAGCGAGAGGAGACGGAGCCCGCTAATGAAAATATCTCTGTCCGGCAAAGTTTTAAAGCGAGTTTGCAGTGTGCAAGTTGTCGCGAGAGAGCGCGCTCGTTTCCTCATTTTATTAGACTCAAAAGTTTCGCCTTCCATGGGTTTAAAGTTATTCGAAACCCTCTCGACGCCCCTTCCTCTTTTTACCCTTGCCGTTTGGCTAACGTCTATACGGGCGCGCCAGCTTTGGTGCGCGCGCGTAATTAAAAGCTGAAGATTGCTCGTCAAAGCGAGCGGAAATTCCAAATTTACGAAAAAGGGCCTTTAAAAGTGCCTCTAATTTTCATTTACCCCTGCCCCCTTTATGCGTATACATAAACGGTCGTCTGCCATATGCGTTGTAATTGAAAACTAAAATAATGCAGCATTCGAGTGACTCGACAAACACAGAACAAATCGCGGGACGTAGGAAAGGTGAAATAAACGAAGAGAGAAAGAGGAAAATCGTTCGACTTTCACGGTATAATAATTTATCGCTCGCTTTAACAGAATTAAGCTCTAAAGACTCGAGAACTCCGGGGCTCTTCTTCTTCTTTTTTTTTTTTTTTTTTTTGTTTTGTCTTTCGAGGGACAAATGGGAAAAATGTGGATGTTGCATGTGTCCCAAAAAGCACAGATAAAATCTCTCGCAAGTGGGTCAGTACCGCAGAAGAGCGAAAGAGAAAGAGAGAGATGAGGGGGGAGGAGGCAGAGGGAAGAGGGAAAAGAGGAGATAAATCTCACTTACGAACGTGCTAAAAGTACAAAAATAAGAGAACAAAGAGAAGTCGTGTGTGGCTGGTGAGTTATAAAAAAAGAGCAAGGAGAAAAATTCGGTTGGAGAAAGGGGTGGAGGGAGAGAAAGAGTGTTTGCGCGCATGTGTGTAGAGAATAGTTGGATTCGAACGCGGTACAAGTCCAGAGCAGCAGCAAGCGGTGCAGCGTCAGCGCAGGGGGAAGGGGGAGGAGTTTGGCGAGAAGAAAATAATAATAATAAAAACAAAAGAGTAAGAGAGAGAGAGAGAGAGAGAGAGATAAAAGACGTATAGGCGAAACACAGCAAGGCGAAGGGCGACAGCGGGGGGTGGTCGAAGCGCGGTAGCCAAAGTAAGAGAGCGGGAGGCCGTCTTTGAGTTCTCGGCTCAGCAGAGCGTGGCAGATGCGTTACTCGCGCACGACTGACTTCGACACGCCGTGTCAAAACTGGGCCGCCGCTCGACCGAGCGCTAGAAAGAGAAGTTTGTGTATGTACCCTAGAGCCCTCTCACCCTCCCCAACACCATCGGAGCCCCGGACTTAGCTCTCTCTTTCTCTCTCTTGGCTACGTGAGACCCATGTGATCCTCTACTCTCCCTCCGGTCACGCCAACCTCTATATCCCGCAAGCTCACGTCTGTGTGTGCGTGTGCTTGCACGGCCAGGCCGGAAGAGCCGGCCGAGGAAGGAAGGATGCGGCGAGGACGTGCTTTATTTTACTTATCCCCCGAGCTACCCACACCCACTGCTACTTCTTCCCACCTTTCCTGTATACGTATAAATTCGTAGCCGCTTGGTTTCGCTGTCTTCTCTTCCGTAGTCTCTTTCTCTCGAAAGCGCGACGGTATAACGGGAAAGAAAGTGGCGAACTCAGGGCTACTACCTGGGATTTGGACATTTGTACACGGACACATAGAGCGATTAGAGATGGAAATCGGCAGAATGGATGATGAATAATGTAGGACGGAGAGAGAGAGAGAGAGAGAGAGAGAGAGAGAGAGAGAGAGAGAGAGAGCTATTGGTTAGGTGGAAGATTTGAGGTTGGGAATCGTAGTTGCAGGTTGCTTTGTTGTTGGTACGCGAGGCGCCGGGATTAAATGCGTTTTCATTATGTAGGTTCTCAGCTGAAGAATGATCTAGGTGTACGTAACGGTATGTGTATGCTTTTGTATTGGGTACAGGGGGTACTCGCGCTTAACTGGGGCTTCGTTTGAATTTTGGAATGTGCTATTAATTTTGCTGTAATTCGACTCGACCTCGATACTTGCAACGTTACAAACTTTTCTCAAGGGAATTATTTTTCGCTTACTATTTTGATGAAAAAAAAATGTAATCCGTTACGCGTTGAAAACACGTGTGGTCGAGGAATCAGTTTTCTCCACCATCGAAACAAAAAAACGAGTAACCTTCTAGGAAAGTCTTTAAAAAGGGTTTCCTAACGTGTTTTTGAGAGTAGAATACGATGGCATTGGATTTTTTTTTAAAACAAGAGAAAGACAGACTTTTTGGCCGCCATTAGCCATCCGGACAAATGAAGTTTAAAAACTCTCGGCTCTCGACTGTACTTTAAAACTACATGCCCGAGCAAAACAAAAATTAATCTCGTATTTTTTATTTTCCAACGAAGTCAACGAGCACGTCGAGCTGGAGAAAAAGTGGAGAAACACAATTAATTTAGCCGCAACAGTCGTAGGGAAACTTTCATTATCTCATATCACCTTACAAAGCCTCATCACAAACGTAATTTTCCTCATAGTCCATAAAAAAAAAGAAAAAGAAGTTAACGAGCAAAGCACATAAAACTGCAGTCGTACAAACTCGAGCGAACTTCAATAATTACAGGAAAAAAAAAGAGAGAAAGCCGAGTTCCCTCTCGATTGCACTCATTCGACAACCGCCACTGATTTTTTTCCTGTCGAAGCGACTGTTTTATCAACAAGAGTCTCATTCTCTGCTACTACTACTACTACTACTACGAGAAGGCGAGAAGAGCGAGCGCTTGTGTGTGAGTGTCGCCGGGGCGTGACTCTGCGCGAGCGCGTGAATAACGGCGCTTGAATAACCGATGAGTAATTATAGGCGCGAGAGCACGAGGAGGAAGTGAGGGGCCGATTAGAGGGATATGCGTCGGAAAGAAAGGAAGTGCCGTCTCTCCCTCTCCCTCTCTCTTTAGCTCGTCGCGACGATATAAATGGAGCCGGCCAATATGCCAAGAGGCTAAACACGAGGATCCGCCAGCTGGCCGACTCTGGTTTTAGATCACGACGCGAGATTTTCGCTCTCTGGTCCCCCCTTACCACGCACACACGCCCTCCCATCCTTGCTGTCTATGTCCTGCCACACCTGTTTGCCTAGTCTCGGTATGCGGATGGTGATTTTGACCCAGTTTGGGCAAGGAGCAGAAGATTGAACGTGGGAGGGGCTGATATTTGATTATTTTTGTTTGTTTTCGTTTTTTTTTAAAAAAAAGGAAAATTGGGAGCAGATGTTCCGGAATATACGACGGAGAAAGAGACAGGCTTTACAGGTAGGAGGGTACTTTTAAAAGGTGCGCAGGCGTTTATTTTTAATGTTCATCATAGCGAAGTGCTCTCGGCGCGCGCCCGGTTTATTTATCGACGAGAGAAGCGCCGAGCTGAAAATATGCCAAATTAAGAAGCGAGGGAGACGCTTTGAAAAATTAAAGGAGTCTTATTTAAAAGTAGCCGAGTTATTGGACAAGGGGGCAGGTTTTTTTTCAATAAGACAAACGTTAAACGCGTCGATATTCGGCTCAATAATTAAAGAGAGAGATATTTTTAAGTGCTTTTCAGACTTGTCAGTCTCGTTCTTGCGTACTACGGAATATTTTGATTGACGTTTACGGCAGTGAGCGTTGGTCTGAAATATTTAAGACAATGGGCAAGTTTCGAATTTGTCTCGAGAGATGAAGAATTAAGAATTTATAGGATACGGTGAGTTACTTTTCTGTTAGAGAGAAACTAACAGCCAGGTTAGTCGTTTTCGAATAAACGCGTTAAAAGTTGGTTTATTTTGATGACGTAACAATTACTGATTATTAAGTTTAAACGGTACTAAAAGCTACTCGAATTTGTATTTTTATAGCGCTGTGTACTTAAAATTTTTATTTTTTCGTTACGTATGCGAAATAAGTATTTCGTACATTTTTATTGTGGTTAAGGCAACTGACATTCGTTGCTAGTACAGCGTGTTTGCGAGGCGATTAACAAATTTTACGAGCATTTAATTTTCTTTTTTTATAATCCTTACTTTCAAAGAGCTTAACCACACTATCTTTACAGGCGTAATAAATGGCAAAACAAACAAATCAAAACGTAATAAACTCTCGGTATTTAATTTTTCTGTTATATTCGTATAAAAAAGAACATCCAAATACGAATACGTAACCCAAAATAAAAAGAAAAAAATGACTAGGAAGGAAGGTAGAGCGTAATATCAATCGGGTCTGCCTCAATAGCGAGAGTGTCGCTTAGTTCTCGATACGGACTCTCTCTCTCCTCAATGTGGCATTCGGTCTGCATTTCTTTTTTTTTTCTATTCGCGGTTCACCGCTACGATAAGGAAAGCGAGTGCAGTCGACAAATCGTTTCTCACCGGCGCTGCGCCGAGTGCATACACACACTCCGCAAGCGAGACATGCCTCGGCCTATTTCCTTTGCCCTCACCACCATCCCTCGCTCACTTCTTCTTCTTTCAGTCCCTGGCGTTGACGTTTATTTTGCATTTACGTTTTGAAAGGTAGTACAAGTCCATTTAAAAAAAGAAAGAAAAAAAACCGTAATTCCGCACATTGATAAAGATGTCGTAGGAGGAGGGTTATATTGAAAAATTTAAGGGTCATAAGTATCGTTTGGCGGATAATTTATCCTCGTAATTTTTGAAACGCTTCCAAATGCCACTCGAAATAAATTCGAATTATGCAATAGAATTTAATAATGGAAAACTGACGCACGACGCCGTCGAAGGCTTTCCAATCGATAACCGTCCACGACGCGTTTATAATCGCTTGCTTACAGAAACAAAATAAAACTGACAAAAGCAAAAAAATTTAACGTAAATTCGAAATGAAACTAATTTTAAAATAAAAACAACGGTATATTAACGTTTATTCGATTTATCGAAAGACGCGCGCATTAACGCGTACGCTCGGCCCCAACCGTTACCGCGCGCATCTCGACAGTATGAGTACAAGAAAAACACATAGAGACGAGTATAAAAGTATTATAGATGACTCTTCTCGAGAAGCTTACTCTCTCTCGCGCGTTGCCGTCCTACTTCAACCTACGTTTTTGTGCCGGCTCCTTCTCGTACACTCCTATTTTTCCAGATCGCGTTCGTAGTTTTTCTCTTTACCATTCCGTACGTACACATTACTGCAGATCTACGTCTTTCGCTTAGCTTCTCTCTCTCTTCTTGCAGTAATCAGCCGCTGGCCCAAGGAAGCTTCGATATATAACGCCCTGACATTAGCCAACTACATCACGATCTTGCTCCATGAATTTTTACTCGACTCTAGATCTCGGGGATTCCCCAGCATCAGAAGACGCGTCTCTCACCTCTTATATACGAAAAAGTTTAAAAATAAAACTTGACCGTCTTTTTATCATCGCAAGAGGCGCGCCCCTCCTCAGCTGTCGGATTATTGCCGGAGCAAAGGACATTAAGTGAAATTGCTTCTGGGGAATTAAAATTTCACGCTTTTAATTAGTTTGGTCAAAAAAAGTCTTTTTCTCTTAAAAAACAAAAAAAACGAGGGAAAGAAAGTTGGAGGGCGAAGGGAAAAATGTCTTTAATACCACGGAATCATTTTTTATCAGGAACTTTTGTCCCTCGTAAAACATAAAGTTTTCGGTGAAACTTCTTTTTCTCCTTTGGAAGTTAGATCGTTTTAACGTTGTCAGGTTCTTGTGGACTCGAGTAACCAACATTTTTGAAGCTATAGTGTTTGAGATAACGACTTTGAGTTTCGGGGTAAAAAAAACAACACGGTGATTAGCCCCCTCACCTAATTAAGTTAAATTAATATTTGTAGTTTTACCGAAAGTTGTAGGTAATGCTTTTGTTATTGATTGACAAAAAAGCTACATTGCGAGTGCTTTTATAAATCTGTTTCACATATGTTGTACTGTAAACACATTTTTTCTTTTTTTCAAAAACCCATTATTTTATTCAAACCGAAGAACATAAAAAAAAGGTAGAATTTATAACTTGTTCGAGTTAACTTGGCATAGAAAAGCCATGTAGTAACTCTTGTTTTAAATAAGTAAAAATCGCGGTAGCCAGACACACGCGCGCGCGCTCGCTGTCTATTACCACTGAAATACGCAGTAGAAACGTACCGGAGTATAGTCAGACAACTGACGTAGTCGCTCTATTGCCTGGCGGGAATGGTTTCGTGCTTTATTTTTTTGCTCCCCTCGCTCACTTTTCTAAAGTCACTTCATCCGCGATCTCGTATTATTTTTGTTTATACAGGCATACACGAAAATAAATGTTGAGCTTTAGCTTCGGCTAAAGGTAATTTTAACCGTTATTTGTTCGCGAGCGCACGTGCCTTTGTATCTGTGATCTAGTACTGGACGATTTTGCTCGCTTTTTCACGATAAATAAGTATTTTTTACACATTCCAAAAAAAAATCAAACGAAAAAAGAAAGGAGAAGGGACGTTTAGTTCGTTGCGCGAGAATGAAGAATATAATAACGTCGTGCACAAAAGCGTGACTTTACCATCTGCAAAATCTAACTTTTTTCCGTCCCTTTACAAAGGTTTTAAATTTTTCCTTCTTCTTCTTCGAAAGAAAAGATAGAGTTATACTCGCTTCTTGAAATCGGACGGGAGGAAAAACATTTTTTCCTTCCGGTAGAGCGTTCGGTTGCCTCTGTAAGTGTGTGTAGCTCTCGAGAGCTCGGGAGAAAAATGATAGCTCGAGAGAGAGAGGGAAGGGAAAGAAAGAGGGTTCGAGGGAGTGTGTGTGGCGGTGAGGGGGGGGGCAGGTGGTGCGATAAAGAAAACGAGAAAGAGCGATCAGCGGAGACTGATAACCAGGATTACAGATAAAGTCGAGAGGGCTGTAGAAGCTAGGGGCGGTAAGGGGATGGCGCTCTCGAAGCAGTAGCAAAGAGCCCGGCAAACTGTTATGGTAATAAATTTATTTCCGCGATAAAAAATGTTGATGATAAAGCAGAGGGGGTGGGTGGGGGAGGGGCGCGAGGAGGAGGGGCGATTATTCTGTTGGCTGTCAAAATGTTTTGCCTCGCGCCCCGTGCCGAAGTTATACCACCCCCTCCCCCACACACGAGCAGCAGCAGCAGCAGCAGAGAGAGAGAGAGAGAGCCGGCAATCTGGAAAGGACTACGTCTAATCGAGTTCGCTCGCTGTAATTCAAAGTTCTCGCTTTCCTTAACTCAATAAAGACAGCACTTCCGACGTGCGTCCGACTCCCTCTCTCTCTCACACACGCGCGCGTTGCTCTATCTCTCTCTCTCTCTCTCTCTCTCTCTCTCTCTCTCTCTCTCCCTCTACTGTTTTCGATCAATATTGGTTTATTATACGAATATGATAAGAGACTAGATTCTGGACAAATACTTACGTCGACGTGTCGAGAAAGTATAATTTTCTCCCCTCTCTTTTGTTCTCTCTTTATTCACTTCTGTTTTAGCGGGGATATCTTGTAATAAGTAAATTGAGTAATTTTTTAATTTTTTTTTAAAGGCGCCAAATTGCAGGTAATATCGTTTTATACGGTGGAAATCGTCGCGTGCGTTCCGCGAACTACCCTAATAGCTTAATTCGTACGCAATTGGGCAATTCCTATCAAATCGACAATAGATCGAAATTGGATTAACACACGTGCTCGCATCAACTCTATTCCAACTAAAAATGTTCCCGTTTAATGAGATATTTTCGTGAGTCTCGTTTCAAGTCATTTTAATTACGTACATTTTTTGTTACAGGACCCGTGGCTGAATGAAAAGTTGAAAGTTTTTATTTCGAATAGAAAAAAAAAGTTCTTTGTATTTTAGAGAAATTAATAATTTTGTACATGTCACGCCGAGACGATATTAATTATTAAATTGTACGAAATTTGATGGTCACATTTATTGGAATAAGCTCGACTTCTTGATGAAGCACATATTTCATTACGCTAAGGCATATTGATTTTTGATAAGGACATGTAACAAGAACCTTACAAGCATATTAAGCGCAACTTACTCAACAAGCTTGATAGAGTTAAAGGATAGTTAAGTAATTTTCAAAAGTGTAATTAAAAGGAAAAAGATGCTGCACTTGTCGCGATTGATTTTTGATCGAACAAAAAAAATTCAATTTGCATTTACACTCGAATGTGTACTGCAGGGTTATAATCATTGACAAAAAATTCTCTTTGTTTTTGGTACGAGTGCCAGACGTTATAAAGTGTATGATTCCTCTTTTTCCCTTTTTTTTTTTTTTGTTCCAGATCGGCGGTAAAAATTTCGCTTTATCGAAAGCTGACGGGCGTCATAAAAGAGAATGACGACGATAACGAAAACAAGAAGAAACGATTAAACGAGATCGATAACTAAATGCGAGCTAAAGTCAGAGCGAGAGAGAGAGAGAGAGAGATAAATAGAAGAGCGGAAAATTGACAGTAATAATATTATTTTCGTTTCGGTTTATTTATTCCACTCCAGGATTAAACGCGGGGCGAGTTCGTGAATCTTTAAATTGCTTAACGACCAAAACTGTCTCGTAAGATATCAATTTCGTTTGGGGAAAAGTCACTAAATTTTATTCAGCCCCCTAGGACAGGCGAAATATGTCGAGCTTGAATCTTTTATCGTCGCGCCTCAAAGAGTATCACGGCTCTCTCTCCCTCACTCTCTCGTCTAATAAAGTGGGTATAAAAGTGGGGCAAGTAGATGCAGCCGAGCGTGGTGAGACCATTACAAATAACTTCGACATTACCACCTAGTTTTCATTAAAAAAAAAAAGAAAGAAAGAAAGAACGAGCTCTCGAGCAAGCGTGCACACACACGCGCGCACAGACGTCGAAAGTTTAAAAGTGCAAAGGTCAAAGATCAGGAGGTAGGTACGGAAGGATATCGAGCAATCTACGGGGGCAGGTGTGTACCAGCCCCCGTTGGTCCATGGAACACGAGCTATACACTGTTAGAGCGATAGAGAGAAGGAGGAGCGTAGTAGGGGAGGGAAAAGCGCGCACGCGGCGCAGCGTGTATAGGTGGGAAACAGGAGGGCTCCGAGCTGGCTCGCAGCTCCCGGTGTGCCGGGCTCCCACTCTCGCGGAGAGGGAGCGAGAGAGCGCTGCCGGGACGAGGGAGAGAGCTTGCGCCAGGCTCTCCCCGGCCCGCTCGATAAGAGCTTGCCCGAGCGAGAGAGGTTGTCCCTCAGGAGAGAGAGAGAGAGGTGTGCGTGTCCCCTTCCTCCTAGGCTACCTACCTGGGAGAGGGAGGGCTGGAGGCGCAGGAGGCGCGCGTGAAACGAGCTCGGCGTGTCGATGGTGTGCTGGCGCGCGAGCGTCGGGTGCGGAGGCGTGACCGAGCTCTGCCGGAACCACGGCAACGAGATCTTCCTCTTGGTCTTCTGGGCGAACGAGGCCGGCTTACCGGCCGGCGACGTCATCCTCGCTTTCCAATTAGTCTCTATGTCTCTTTAGCACTTTTGCAGCTCGAGAGCTTTTTCCTTCGCGCTCTCGAAGGGATAGCTGGGCTGAGATGTCCTCTAGAAGCTCCGCTGGGCTGGCTCTCTCAGACGAGCCGAGGAGAGAGCTTACGGGCTCGCCCGCGGCACCGAACGAGCCTCTGCCTCTGCATTATTTTTCTCCCGCTGCGGCCCACGACGTGGAATTATGAATGAGAGAGAGAGAGG
This sequence comes from Anagyrus pseudococci, assembly GCA_030522585.1. NCBI lineage: Eukaryota > Metazoa > Arthropoda > Insecta > Hymenoptera > Encyrtidae > Anagyrus > Anagyrus pseudococci. The sequence goes on along the minus strand of JAPYYQ010001163.1, from coordinate 894 downwards.
ATACACTAGAGGAGCCTGGCTGCTATACTTTCAGCACTCCATTGATAGGCTGGCTAGTAGAGCGCTGCTCTCGGACACGCGTGGATCCTCTTTTTTTTTTGTTTCTTCTCTTCTTTCCTCGCTCGTTTCCAGCTTTTTCTTCCCGATAAAAGCTCTCGTCGTTTGATCCTCGGGCTTTCGCAACAATAGCGCGTCCGCGTAAATTTTTCCTCTCTCGGGCCGCTGAGAAAACTCGGCGATGTTTTCCAATCTTCTTATTCAAATGTGGAAAAGTTTGCGACTTCTCCTCCTCTTCTTCGCTTTCAGCCTATCCTCTTGCCCCACGGCAACGAACACTCACACTCACACGTTAACTTTCTTCAAATCTTAGAAAGGAGTAGCAGCACGCGAGATAATTTTTTCCTCCTCCTGCTCTCCAAGCTTTTTCCCCTTAGAGAAAGAAAAAAATACGAAGAAACGGAGCCTCGGATTACCTCCTTTATTTCGCCCGGGCTATCTTTCGGCTAAAACCTCGGAGATATGTATCGGCTTACAGCCGAACTTGAAATGCTCTTCGGACTCGAATGCGCAGAGTGAGAGATGGCTTAATTACACTTTATATAGCGTGACACACACACACAAGGGGGAGGCCTAGGGCTTTCTCTATTATTTTCAGCTTAACCGCCTCCTGCCCTGTCTCGTCGCTATTCTGCTCTCCTCTCCCGGCATATTCTTCCTCTTACTTTCTTGCATATGGACGAGTGTGCGTATCTATGTGCCTTGACAGTGCTTCGGCCGGACGACTCCGAATCCCGGGGAAACGACGATATGATTCCTTCACTCGCTCTCTTTACATTATAATCACACTCTGGCGTTATTCTCTCTCGGTTTGCTTCCAAACACTTTTATATATAT
>JAPYYQ010001162.1:0-38839 GCA_030522585.1 Anagyrus pseudococci | reverse complement strand
CGATACGTTCGGTTGTTGGCTGACGGCTCGTATACCGAAAGGTGGTAGTCGTCTAATAAAAACCAAGTACATACATACATACATACATACATACATACACTCTCGCTCTCGATCGTTCACTCTTGTTTGTTTTGTTAATTTTCTACAGCGAGTTAATTTTAAATTTCAAAGGGCTGCGCGTGCTCGCTGATTCCTCGCTGTAATTAATTTTAAACGGGACGCTGATGAAGTCGAGATTTTTTACGATTGAATTTTTATTAGTTAATCTCCAAGGGAAATAAAGTAGATACTTTCTTCGAGAAGGTGGATAAAGCAAGCTCCAACCTCCCTCTCGCCCCCCCTTTTTTTTAAATGAAATTTTTTGTTGGCGAAAAGTTTAATCAGGGATTGAAAATGATTCGAATCGTCCGCGGAGTGATGAAGCGACGGGGAACGACTTGCGCCGATAAGAAGCGGGGAGAATCATCAATTTTTTTCTCTCTCTCTCTCGCTCTATCCTTCTTTTTCATCTTTTTCCCTTCGCTCGGATTCGAATGGACGAAACGAGAGAAGGCAAGAAGGAAGAAGATAAATTGGAGATAAAAAGAGAAAGTTCTACTTGCCGGGAGAAGGAATAGCCTTCGGGGATAATTTAAAGTTTACTCTCCTTTCTCAGTCCGCCATTCGCAAGCGTGATCTTTTACCCATTCGTACAGCTTCTCATCATTTCTCCTTTTTTACTGTAGAATACCTACCCTATGTGTTATTTTCATCCTTTATTACAGTGATTATTTTTCTTGATTTGTTAAATTATGTTGCAATTCTTTTCTTTTTTCAAGCTCGGTGCACAACTTTTGACTTTTCATACTCTATTTCGTGCGACTCCTACGCGCATTAGTATTTCGTATACTTTTATGTTATTGTTATTTTTGTTTCTCTTGAACGTCAAACTTTCGGCTCGCACAGGAATTACTAACTTTTGGCACTTGTTGCTCTATATACCAATAGAATCGGATAATGATTGTTAAAAAAAAATTCAATCGTTCACATTCAGTTACAATTTTATGATTTTCCACGTGGCTTAAATGTTGGTATGTATTTTCATTTGACTTAAATTAAATAGGCTAGAATTTAGTTTTATGTTGCGTTGCTCGTGAGAATAAAAGAAAAGCGCATGGATAAATCGCTATGCATCAATTATCATCTGGTAACGAAGGCGCCAAATATTTTATTAGTAAATTATCGGATTCATCAAAGTAATCGAACCAAGGCAATTTGCATAATTTTGTAATTTAATACAAGTCAAGCGAATAATTGAAAATAGCAAGGCAATCGAATAATAGCCAATCTCCATAATTTCTATCGGCCAATAAAAATTTCAAGAATCGAACAATCTACTTTACTCTCTGGACAAACCAAAAACCATTGGACTCTAACAATTGTTCACTTCGCCCAGCTTTTTCTTACCTTAACCACCTGAATTCCTCCTCCCCGGACACCGCATTCCGAATTTCCTTGGTTTCGATCGCGAGTCTCCCATGACTCTCGTAAATTATTCAAGCATAAAATCTCCTACCCTCTTCACAAATTGCTTCGTTCCTTTTCCATCCCTCTCATCTTTTTTTTTTTTTGCTCAAGCTCAAACCAAACCCTCTCATCCCTTCCAGCCTGTATAAATTTGTTTACGCTCCGGAATAAGAAAACACGCGGAGCTACAACGACCTCGTTATGCCTACCTTATCATCGCGCCTGAGCTTTCAATTTACCCCTCACCTTCCCCCTCGTCCAAGAAACCTTCAATTCCACATCCTACTTATCCTTCATCTCATCTCTCGATTTCGTTTTTCTTTGCCTCGTCTTTTTTTTTCTTCATCCTGTTATTCCTTTTTCTTTTTACCGCGACCGCATTGAGAATCCTTATTCGCGGTTTGCACTCGAGATTTCAATTTTATCGCGCGGGTTATTGCTCCGATTCGCATCGGGTTATCGGCTGTAGCTGTTAATGGAATTTTAATAAAACTACAGTCTACCTCTTAAGCTGTATTCCACACGCTTTCACAGCTCTCTTCTTCTCATTTTTTTTTTAACGTCATGTCGATTAATCGTCGTGTTTTTAAGCTGTTAAATTATCGATTACGAATTCAAGTAGCAAAGCGTAAATAACAGCGCTAACCATTGCTTTTTCGACATGGTTATCGTGAAAAGTTCGAAAAGTCCGAGGAAGCTCCCGTCACCTCAACTGAATTGGGGAGCAAATCGAAGCACGCCCCGGTCTTTCTCGCTGAATGCATCTTACGTAAATGTTGTCAGTGCGCGCGGCGCGGACTCGCGAGAGCCAGCAATATCCGTTTTCTTTCAAAGCACTGCTGCGCGTGTTGGCTCTCTTTCTCTCTCGTCGTCAATCAACATCCCAACTTGACTACTGCGCGCCTAGTCCATCTAAGTGATTGGCTCTTGAGAGCTCGTTACAAGCGAACCTCTTGCCGGATTTTCGCTCGTCCCTTTTTGCTAATCCGCTTCTTCTCCGTGCGCGCGACGTATTTCCTTCGTAAACGAGAGGCTTGGCTAATACATATAACCGATTATCGTGCATTTCTTGTTCTCTTTAATATCACTCAAACGAGTAAATTCTTCATTAAGTCGATCCGCTATTCTCTCTCTCCTTTTCTCACGACAAAGCAGCCTCTTACATCTACAAATGTAAATTTAATCATTTTCACGCCCGGCTAGCAGCTCTCATCGCTTTTTCATCGATCGACTTTACGCGCTGCCCGCATTAAACTCCCGTTCACCTATACCCGCCCCCCTTCCCGCACGGCCCCCGTACACATAGGCTAAAGCTATGGGTCATAAAAATTTCAGCCGCGTCTCGAGCTTCCTGTACCATTTTCCTCGCGCGCGCAAAAAAAGGGAGGAAACAAAAAAAATATCTAAAAATGCCTTCTTCATCCCTCGACAGCGAGAAAGAGGGAGAGAGAGAGAAAGAGGTAGACGAAGGGAAGGAAAGAAGGGAAGATATCGGCGCGCGTATTCCCGTCGCCTCGAGGCTTACAAATACGAAGGACGTGCCGGGCGTCTCGTTTTCCCTCGGTACACGCTGATCCTCTTGCAGCGATATATGCAAGGGAGGCCTGGGCTTTTTGATGAATGGCGCACGAATTTGCCAGCTACAGCTTATACGTGCGCCTGTATATACAGATGCAAGCCTAGCCGGCACGTCCGCTCTCCTTCTGACGCTTCTTCTTCTTCTTCTTCTTCTTTTCGCGACCGGATAACGCGGCCGAGAGTCCTTGGGAATTATGCCGGGCTTTCAAAGCTTTTAAGAATGCCCCCCCTCGCGCTCTTTCTCTCCTTGTCCCGCAGCAGCAACTGGCTTGATAAAAGGATAGAAAAGGAGGGCAGCGGCAGCAGGAGGGGGGGAGGAGGATGGTCTTTTCGCCGAGGGCGAAAGTTTCGTTTTGTTCATTCCGGCTTGGCGCCTTGTTCGCGGAATAATGACTGTAATTAATGGGACAATGAACAAATCACCGAGTTCCGTTTTATTACAGATTCAGAAGGCAGAGAGAGCGATATATACCGCTGAGCTTTGATTCGATCTGAAGGGGGGGGGCTGTAGCAAAAGCGAGGAGCGTTGGAAAAGTTTAGTTCCATTTCTATTTCTTCGCGAGCGTTATTCGAGCGACTAAAGCGGGGATACTGTGTTGCGCTATATCTCGGCTCTCTTTCTCTCTCTCTCTCTCTCTCTCTCTCTCTCTTTATCTGGCGCAGTTGCGAAAAGGAGTAAACGCACATTATGCGGGAGGAAAAGTTATGGGGGCTTCTTGTAAATAAGCCGAGGAGGAATATGCACTGGAAAAGAGGAAAGGATCGAGAAACTTATCCGAAAGTGGTTTCGCCTGATAGACCCCTTGCATTACTGCGGCTGCTTCTTTTTCCCCTCCATTTTCTACGCGAGAATTTTTCCTATTTTTCAAATGGAATTTTTCTCTCTTTCTTACACATATACATGAAGTTTTTTTCGTTTCTTTTTTTTTCGCTTACGAGCTGAATATAACAGTTATTTGATGGATAAGTAGGACTGAAACGTGGGTTTTGACAACGAAAAACAAGGCTTTTACGGACGTTGAAGTTATTACGAGCATATTAATAATTGAAATGAATGATTGCGAGGTGCTCGGCTTCTGCTACATCATTATGTGCTTTAGGGAAATAGCTACGTTTGGTAGGTTATTTTTTGTGTATGTATGTGGTAAAATATAAATAAAGCTATTACTGATTACACCGAGAGGAAAAATTGTTTCGTGAAAATGGGAATATTAATGACGCGTCTTTTAGGCTGATTCAGTGTGATCAATAAAAAATATGGAATAAATTTTTGATATTGTTCGAACTGCTTAATATGTTTTTTTTTGTAAAACGCATAAAATTCAATAATTACGTCGTTCGCGCGAATCTACCGAAAAATATTGACAAAAAAAGAAAAGCAAATCCGTACGTGTCAGGCATTGACCTTGTACATGTCGAACTACCAGTGTAATATGAAATATTCAGATTACCGAGGCTCTATCCAACAAATCGTATCGCGAACTGACAAATTGCACTTTCACGTCAATCTGGTAACCGCATTCGAATTTTAATGAATTTACTCGACAAATAAAAACCGAGCTCAATTATTCAGCGTCGCCACAGCGCGACGTTTTGAAATAATCCGAAAACTAAATCGAACCGCGATCAGAGAAAGCAAAATTACTAATCAAACTTTCAAGCCGAGCGAAATAGATTTATCAGGGTGACGTAACGTGCGTTTGTTCGTATCTCTACTCTTTGGCGTAGCGGCTGACGACGTGCCGACAGCCCCGCATCGACTTAATTGAGACCCGTTGTCAGGCTACTAATTCAAATGGAATGCGACTCCCTCTCTCGCTCTCTATCCTCCTCTAAGGTTGTGGTGCGTTAAATGATCTCGCTTATGCTCCGACTGCACTACTTCAGGCTCCGATTCTCTGGCCCGAGAAGATCGAGTCGACATTAAAGCCTTGCGCTTTTCCATTTCAAATGGTAGACTATTGATTGACTATTTTTTCTTTTTGAATTTTTGAAAAAAGAATCTTCGTGTTACGAGAGAAACGAGCCGTCATCGTAATACTACGTTTCTTTATAGACAATCAGCAATAATAGGCGAAACAAGATTTCGAAAACAATAGTAAAGGGAAAAGAGGAAACTGTCAGTTGCTGGTTGAGGTCGAGGAATGAAATAAAAAAAAAACAATAGGGCGATATGGAAGTTTCCGCAGTTTTCGTTATTAAGACTAAAGGCGATGTTCGAGCGGAGCTTTGTCTAGCGAGGCTCCCAGGGGTGTCTCCCGATGGCCGGACCGACAAGACAATTAAAACTTTGCTCCTGCCGCTTCGTACACATCGCTCGAGATTGTGCTTCAACCTCTCCACTTCTTTCCTTCTTCTTCTCTCTCTCTCTCTCTCTCTCTCTCTCTTGCGCTCGCGCTTTTCGCTCTTTATCACTAGCTCGGGTTTGATCGGCTTTATTCGCCAAGGCAAAAAGCTGAGAGAAAAAGGAGAACGAGCGAACTGGATTTATTGGATGAAGAGCTTTTACTTAGAGCCTTACGGCTCGTTTGCACTTTCTTCGTTGACGAAGAGGGGAAAAGCGTGAGGGGGGCAGGGAGAGGGAGGGTGGACGAGTTAAAAATTTCAAGCTTACTCCGTTTGCGTTGGGACTAATTATTTATTACCCGGAGCCATCGACGGGGGATAGGGATCTTGAAGCCGGGGAAACTTTATAATATCGTTATCGCTCGGCTAAAATTTTGCGTAAACTTGGGGGGTAAAGGTGAAAGAGGTCGACTCGTACTCTCTGGACGATGGAAATTATACGCGGGCCCGGGTTAAATAAATTGAGCCTGCCAGTTAATGACCGAGAGTGTACTTTAATTGAGACGGCACTGATGCCCGTGTATAAGGGCCGGCGTACAACAACACTCGCGTGAAACTTCGCTTTAATTTTCAATTTATAACTTCAGTTATTGCTTCTTATGCAATAATTGCGAGAAAGGGCGAAAAGTTCGGGGCAAGTTCGCTTTAGAAATCGAATACTCTAAAACAGTTAATTAGACGGAAAGTTGAGCGAAAGTTGAACGAGTCTACTGACAAATAATTTAACGACTAGCCCCCTATCCCCCCACATACACACACACGCGCGCAGACGTAGCGCGTGTGCCACCGACAAAATGGCCTTTGGACATTATGAGCGGGCGCGCAAACTTTTGGCTATAACACATATTATTAGCCTCTATTATGCAACATAATAGCCCGTTCTATTCGTGAATTAAATCTCTGGCCAATGGAGTATGAAACGCTAAGATTCGTTTCGTTCTTATCCGAACGAACTTTTTTATTATTCCCCCGAATTCCTGGGTTCGCCAGTATTACGAATTCGGCGAGTCAAAGGGAGGGGGCAGAGGCAACAAGGCGCCTATTCGACGGAAAATCGAACCGCAAATCGTCGAATCCGCTATCGCTTTAGCGCACGAGAGTATAGAAGTACGCGTATATCTATACACCCACACACACGCGAGGAGGAGCTAACTGCCGTTGCTGCCCGGGAATTCTCTGTACAAGAAAGAGAGAACGGGGTGAGAGAGAAAGAGAGAGAGAGAGAGAGAGAGAGAGAGAGAGAGAGAGAGAGAGTAGGGTCGAATCTCGAAGCCGCACGTACGAGAAAGTGGCCGAGAGAGCATTTAAGCGGCCCCCGCGCGCGCAGCTGGGCTAACTCACTGACCGCAGCTGCGCGCACCTCCGCGGTTGCCGTTGGCCTGCTAAAAATTCAGAGCCAACCTGGGCTCCCCTAAGCTGCTCCCCCCCCTCGAGTCTTTTCTTCCCGCCCTAACGACCGCATTGCGGATTGATTCCATGTCACATGGGGAGGAAAGAAAGGATAGTCGATTGATTCACGTGGAAATTCCAAGATTCAGCGACAAGGACGATTCTCCCGAGTTATACGGGGGGACTAGATTGATCGCAGAAGGAAGATGAGGCTTGAGCATGGGCTTTTCGAGGGACAAGGCTGAATGTTTATTGGAAAGAGAGAGCACGCAGCATGGGATATTGTGTGGCGAAGGAGCGCTATAGGTCTCGAAAATCGACGGGGTCTTGTTGATTTGCCACGGTATAATAGTTGCTATCTCCATTTTGCCGTCAAACTCTTTATTATCCTTGCGCGCCTAAAACTGTCCGACGGAGCAAAAATATAACGCGGTATTTCCCGAATATCATTCGTGTTTTATGTATTTTTTTTTGTTTTGTTTGTTTTTGTTCGTTGTGTGTGTATTTTTTTTTGGTCTCCCTGTAGAGCGTAGAGGAATATAACGATCGCTAGGATTTGACGGCGTTCGCTGTTGGTTCGCAGTAGTATAGGCATTGTTGAGCAGCGACTAAGCGGACTGGCCGAACAACAAATAAACGCCAGCGGATCGAGAACCGGAGAGATAGAGGGATGACGGTGAGGAGAAGGGAGAACGACGAGGGAGGAGAGTTACGGTCGGTGAGGTGGGAAGGAGGAGGATAGGGAACACGACAAGACGAGGGAGCTGGAGGGCGGGGGGGCGGAGGAAAATTGAAAACGGGAGGGAACGGCGGGCCGGCGGAAGAATGACCGGAATCCCGCTGAATTTCGTCCGGCAAGCCGATCACGTAGTCGAATGCCCGCTCGGCTGTGAGCCCACCCTCCCTTGTCCAAGCACCGTATCGGCTCCGGCCTTCATTCGACGATCGCTTCCTTGACTCCGACTCGCTCTAACGCACACACACAAACACACACATAAATTCATGCATACACACGTACACATTCGTGTACGTTCTGCCGTGGTGAATTGACTTTAACTTGGCGCGCCCGTAAAAAATATCGAAAAATTCGAAAAATCCATTAATTTATTAATTAAAACTTTAAAATTTATTAATTTTATAATTAGTTAGAAAAAATTTGTACCAGTTCGTATAAGTAAAAAAAAATGAAAGAACGAAAAATTTAATCTTTTATTCAAGCATAATTCAAGTGCTGCGGAATATACATCTCTAGAACTCCCAACGCGTGTGTCAGTTCTAATTTCGTATAAGACTGACATGTCCATGCATGAAAAACCATAGAGGATGAGCATAATCCAAGGGAGGAGGAGGGCGCAACAAATCGAAATCCGAGAGTTAAAAGCAATTGCGCAGGTTAATTAGGACGATAGCTTCAGCGAGTGTTGCCGAGGTAAAGTTGAAAAACGCGCTGTTTGTTCGACGCTCGCGTATTTTTTTCTGGTGCCCAGCTCTTTCTCCACCCCCCTATCCCCTCTGGCAACACTATAGAGCTCTTTCGCGTTTGTACGCCGTTGGCTTTGTACAGTACAGGTGTACACACGCGCCATTTACTAGCCGGCTCTGTTCTTTTTTTTTCATCTCCCTCTAATGAATCTTTCAGAACGGCCGTGTAAGCCCACGTAGCGGAAAGTTTATTTTCACTTTAATGGTTATGCATCGTTAAATAATCATTCGGCCATTGGATTAATATTGCACTTTGCAGAGAGGCCAGGGGGATATGGCTAAGTGCAGCGCGCTCAACACGAACGTATGGGCTATTTTAAAGTTGCACCTTTGAACAACGCCAATATGTACACAAAGCATTGATTAGCGTTAATTCCATTGACAGAGCACATGAGCCCCTCCCTGCTTGTGGCTTGCATCGATTGCGCTAATAAAGCTTACGCCTTGCAATTCCGAAATGTATTATATTTTTCTGAACCGACGCATAAATTTTCGGCTTACAATGCTTAATCTTATCTCACGTCGTAATACATCAAGGCAAAGCACACACACACACACACAGGACGAGTATACGAAAATACGTCGATCAAAAGCTTTCTCCTCCCGCCGGCCCGGCCTCAGCAGCCATCATTTGACAATGTCGCTCAGAGAGGCTTCAACGCGAATGCAAAGCCTTGAATGATATCTGCATGAGCGCGAGCTCAAAAATTTACGCGCCCCTCCCTTGACAAATTGTCCCCGCCGCGGCGAGTTGGAAATACCCAGAGGGAAGAGTGCGGGAGGTGGAGAAAAAAAAACGGGGGCGGGGAAAAATAGGAGCGTATTCCCGCGCATGTATAGGAGAGAGAAGGTATTATACGATAGGGCAAATCAGCGGAGCTAAAGCTGCCAGATACCGGCGAACCGCTGCTTGCCAAGGGAAAGCAGCATTGGCTTTCCCTCGAGCAAGAGAAAGAGAGTCGCAAGCTCCCTTATACTCTGACAGCCCACCTGGGCCACACGAGGCGAGCCTAAGAGGCCGAGGGAGCGAGCCGAGTCCGCAAAAAAGCTCGGGATGATGGGAGGGCGAAAAGGGAGCGGCGAAGAGGGAGATGAAGAGATAGAGAGAAAGCGAGAGAGGGAGAGAGAGAGCAAAAAATGTCTTTAACCAGAGGGGCGCGGGCGCGAACTAGGGCACTGGGTGATTGGGGTGCAGCAGCAGCGCCAGCAGTAGCACCAGCTAGTCCTCCCTTCCCCGGTCCGCCGCGCGTAATCTATAGCTCGGCGACGTGGCCGCCCCTCCCCTCCGACTTCCCTCTCTGCCCCGCCTCGCGCTGCCCCAGCCTCTGCGCGCGGGCTTTTACGTCACGGGCTGACGTCACGCTCCGAGGCAGGCGACCCCCCGGTATTTACCGGAGTATTCCGGCTGCCGCGTGGCCGCCCGTGCAGCGCGCACACACGTATAACAGTACAAACGCGCAGGGAGAGGTGCAGCCACACCTGGGCCAATACACTCCGGCGTGCCCGGGGTAAAGGCCGGCCGTATATACCGAAACTTTTAGCCCGAGACTGAATGTATGCGCGCTTCTCCAGGGGCGCTGCTGCGGCTGGACACCGAGAGGCACGCGCGCAGGAGAATAAAGTTCGGAATTTTGTGCGTGTATACAGCAGCGAACGCCACAGAGCCGAGCTTCGGCAAATTTGCTTTTACCAAGGGGGGGGGGGCTGAGGTGTCAAATTATACGAGCGAGCGGCTTTATATACTGGCGCGCGTATATAGGCTCGGCGCATTCCGAAACGTATTATAGCGCGTAGAGCAGACGGGGCGCGAGAACAAAAGCCGAGAGCGAGCTGCATGGGAGAGGGTATATAGAGAAAACATAGGCGGTTTAGCAGGGCACGCGGTGTATACGCATAACACAGAGTCAGAGCCGGCAAAGAGAGAGAGAGAGAGAGAGGCGCGACGACGATGACGACGGCGACGACTCCCCGCGCCCCTGGCATCTGGGTCACGAAGCCACGAGAGAGCGAGAGATTGAGATCGGCGTAGTGGATGGAGGAGAGTCGAAATGCTCTCGGGCCTGGCTGGCGCTCTCTCTCTCTCTCTCTCTCTCACTCGGCGCACCGAGACCTGCGACGCGCGAAATTTTACGCCGAGCTGCGTACCAAATGCACGGTGTGTACACGCGCGCGTGAGAGAAATTTACTTGAAGTATTTACTGGGCGTTAGGCTACAGAATTGAGCCACATAAATTTATAAACCGTTTGAGATGGATATTAACGCTTAATTTCATTCGAATGTGTTTTATTGATGAATATCGGTACTTGTGGCTTTAATTCCAGGGTTACTCTTTAAACGTATTTTAATCGCGTTCAAATACTTACTTGCGAAATACAATTTGCGAAGTACTTGCAAGCCTGAAGATTGCAAACGAATAAATTTAATTGTGCCAAAGAGCCGTCAAACGGAACGTGATGAATTGTTCAGTTAACGTCCGTTTGACACATCAACGGTAGCTTGATAACGGATTAAACGGCATCGATTTTCTTTTCCCAAATAACGCCTGGAATGCCATCTCCGGGGGTAGAGCGCCCGGAGGAGCTCACCCGAAAATCCAGAGCCCCCCGGAAATCCCTGTCGTGTACTGCCGGCTGACTTCCTACAGCTACCTTAAGCTGTGTAAAGTAGCGTCTTTGTCCGAGAGAGAGAGAAAAAATAAAATAAGAATTTAAGCCCGTGTGGACAAAGAGTATAACGCGCGTCTGTACGAAGACGATAGCAATTGCACGTCTGTTAACGAACAAAAAAACTTGATAATAGCACGTTTTAGTTATCGTTATGCACATTTATTACGAGTTGAAAAAGATTTAAAGTGCTAAAATCGAGTCGATTCAAATTTTTCTACATCCCGGTAAAAATCGCTTACAAAGCTCCGGCACGTGAGCGCTATTCACATTACTTCAAAACGCTTTTCTTCCGACAAAAAAAAAAAAAAGAAGAAGTCTCGCTTCGTAACAAAGACTTTGCCTGACCGTCACAGCCATAGAGATTTTGATCTTGCGACACTCCACTGAATTATGTAATTCCGAGTATAAGGGCAGCGACTGAGAAACCCACTCTGCTGAGTTTGAACTTTGAGTTATCCGGATTTTCTCTCGAGACTCTCGTGTCTCTTTACTTCCTCGTGGAAAACGTGACCGCCGGATCGTGCGGCTGTGTAACTTTATTACGTATTACTTTTTCAGCTTTTCCTACTTTTATTTGCTCTTTTTTACAAAATTTTCCAGAGCCGCATTATACAAGTAATGAAAAATCCAAACTTTTACGATGATCAACTGTCGTATTGCATAAGCATACTTTGTTCTCAACAATCGCATATCTCCAACAATCTTACATAAAATAAAGTGGTCGGCTCTGTGTATAGACAGGTCGAGCAAAATTAAAGAAAAAGCCGTAATTAGCCGAGAGCGTGAGTAATCGATCACTCAACAAAATCTGCGGACGGCACAAGTCGCTCGTCTACTTATCTCCCATCCGTCGTCAAGCGTCAGTACGAAACGAACTCGCATGCTCGTAGTATATCCAAGTTGACAGTTGGTCCAAGATTCATCGCCAGCAAAAACAGCGAGTGGCCCGAGGTGTGGTAGACTCTCCCCTACGTTCAGTCGTCCGTGCAGCAGCAGCGAGTCCGGATCTCCCGAGCAAATTTGCAGACCAATTAGCCGTGTAAATTTGACTTGGAACGCTATCGGCTAGCGCCAATATCGGCAGCTCACTCCTCCTCTGGGAGTCCATTTGCCAAGTTTGACGACGTGCTGGCCAGCTCTCTCTACACGCGTGGATGCTCGCGAGCTCTCTTGAAAATCCCACCAGGGGATTTTTACCGGAGACGCGGGGCAGTAGAGGAATCGGGGACGCGTGAAAATTACACATATTCCAACGTACGTCTGAATAATCGAGAGTATAGGGCTGCGAAGAAGACGTGAAATAAAGTAAATACCAGCGACAGGAGGTGTGCGCGAGGAGAGCACCGAGCAGATGTCCTCTTTTTTCCCTCTCTCTCTCTCGGTGAGATTCCGCGCCGAAGCTGGGAATGCGCGATTGAAATCGCAGGGCTGAAATGGCGGCGAAGTCCCGGGGCCCGGGGGGAGGGAAAAAAATCTTGCGACCCCCGCGCGTGCTTCGCATGCTCTAATTTAAATACGAAAGCCTCGCAGCGACGACGAGGAGCAATTGCGAACAGCACATCTCGCCATTCGCCCTTATATACCGAGCGTTTCACGCTGGACGCGTTTTATTGCCGGATCCGCTCGAAATATTTCGGGCTATTTTTTTATTTCCACTTGGGAGTTGTCCCCTGTATATACGTACCCATTCTTTCTTTCCTCTCGGCTCGGATTTAATTTGATTCATTTTATTTTTTCATCTCACCTGCTATTAGTAGAGATTTTATTGTAGCTCTGTGCCTGTGTTTCGAGCGTACTGGAATTTTTTTTTCTAAAAAAATCGTATTTTAAATAAAACGAATTTTCGTTTATTGGTGGGTGTTGAGTTTCGCCCAATTCGATTTTATCCCGACGAAACGGATTTTAAATTGATTATCAATTTTTCATGCGAAGACTGTGCCAAAAAAAAAGAAATATACAATTTCCAGTTTCGTTTTCCAACCGGTATAGAAAGAAATAAAAAAAAAAGTGGCGCTCGAATAACAGGAGCGGTGAAATCGGAGAAAGCGAACGTACAGAAGGGCGACTGAAAAATTCTCGTGATTAACTGATTCATTACTGTCGTCGGTTATTTGCATTACAAAATGAGCTTCGAATGCGGCGGTGATAGGGGCGTGCGGTGATTGGCCGCAGTAGCGATACTATCTCAAACGCCAGTACATGGGAGGCTGGGGGTGGTGCTGTTTATATTCCAGCTGAGCACACGACGTCGCGTCTAATTTGACTGATCCGCAGGCCTCGGGATGCGCTTGTAATTCCGACGATCTCGAGTTGACATTGCGGAATGTGATGGTTTACGAATGAAGAGCAGCAGCCTGACGCTTAATTTCGTCTTTGACAATTTTTTTTCTCCAAATTTTTCATTCTGCCGCACTTTATGCTTTGCAGCTGGAAATTCCAGATTTTCAAACATATTTCCAAAGCAACATTGCCCAGGACAATTTGATTAATCGACAATGCGACAACTACAAAACCGCATACAAACATCGATAAAAAAACACAGCTGATTCGACAAAATAAAATAAATAAAAAAACTTGCAACAAGAGGACAATCCTCCGACAATAACAGCCGAGCGTATCAATTTCCAGGCAAACAGCGCGGCTTTTTCTCCCGCGCGACAACACAAAGTGCGCGCGCGTCCAATTCTCAGCCGAGTCTGGCAAGAGACGATTTTATTTAAATCAGCACTCGTCCCGTTCCTCCTCCATTCTTCAGCCTCGTCGTCGTCTCCTGGCTTGGATAACGCAAGCGATTTGCGCGGCATTTGTCCGGTATAGCGGCTGGCCGCGCGAAAACAATTCCAAGCTCGACTAGCGGAAGGGCGAAGAGGAGGCGCGTACAGAGAACGAGAGCCCGTTATCTCTGTCCGCAAGATAAAGAGACCGAGGCGCCGCGCTGCAATTTCCTCCAGCGGCTCTCCCCGCTTGCTCGCTACGCGCCAGGGGCCCGCGCGTTTTGTCCTAGAGACACCGAGAGAGATCGTTTCCAACTTGCCTTGGGCTATATGCGCTATCCCTCTCGTCTAGTTTAATCTCGATGATACAACTCCTCCCCTTTTTCTGCCCCACTCGTTATTTTTCTTGCTTATCCGGTTTTTCTATTTTTTTTTCTTTCTCCCTCGCTCGTCTACGGGCAATGACTACGTCCTTTATTTGGCTATCAGCAGGGCTGTTAAGTGCCATTGCAGGTTTCGCCAGGCGTTCCTCTTTACGATGTTAGAATGGTGACGAGGAGCTTTGGTTAATGCTGCGGCTATGCGAGAGCCTGCTCCCGAGAGCCCGGAGATTTATTGAAGAGCGAGGAGAGCTCGGCTTTAACGTCCAGCCCGCGAACGCGGCTCTCTTTTACGAAAAGGCCCGGCGGCTCGGAGGGCAGTCGGCACGTAACGGCCTAATTTATGAAGTGGAGCCAGTTTATTTTTGCGAAATTTCATTAGCCGAATGGCCGTGTTGAAAGACAGCGTCTAAACGCTAAAAGCCAGAACGGGAGAAAGATGACCTGGTGCATGTACTGGCTGGACTGAATTTTCTTCAATGCTCTTCATAGTTTTTCATTGCTATTGATAACTTGGCGGCGAAATTCTATACGTACATTTGGAGCCGATTAATAAAGTTAACACGTTGAGATACGAAAGGCGGGAAAATTCGATATTTTCATCGAATAACATTCGTACAACAGGGACATGTGGCACGTATAAGGGGGAGTTGAAGAGAAAAGGTAAATCGACGCTGCCACACAAGAGTTTGCAGGCATGCTGCGCTCGTGAATATTTTATCTTATGCACAACGTGCTGGTTGCGCCGCTAGGATAGCTGGAAATTCACTGGAGAATTGGTCCGGGGGCAAAGTGAAAAGCAACTTGGAGAAAAATGGCGGCTGGGCTCGAGGCACGTGGTAATCGAGTGGGCAGGAGAAAGAAAATGCTCGTAATAAGTTGAGAGTTGGAAGACTGATGAGGACTGCGTTCGACTACTACCAGCCAACGGCGGCAATGAGCTTTATGCGTTTCAACGGCGGACCTTACGTAAGTGAGAAATGAAACGTTTTATTGGCTTATTGTTTTATTATTACATTTTCAGGCGGTAGACGAGAGCTTTGTGTTTTTTAATATTCCCGGCGTTATGTAAGCTCGCTGCCTCCTCCTTATAAGTCCATATTTTTTTAGCACTTTGCTCGACTAGTTCAAGCGGTTATTTTACGAGTGGAAAACCTGCAGAAAGATAAACAGTTTTATTTCGAAGTTTTATGAGCAAACCATCTATATTTTTACACATGCCCTTTTCTTATTCTTTTGTATATTTCGGTGTTCGCGTGTGTATCCATCTTTTTTTTTCATTTTTTTTGTTCTCTTACGGGGGAGGAGGCTGTTGACGCGAGCCGAAAAAATTTCAGTCGATACTTTTTTTTTACGACCTTACCATGAATGGTATTGATTTGGACATATGTAAATTTTGGGTAATATAAAACTTTTTCACGAGTATTAATGGAGAAAAAATACTTTGAAATATTTCCTTTATTTATGTAAATACAGTATTTAATTAAAATTTTGTAATTATTTAATATTACATTTTACACTGGTTATTTTGATTCGAATGTTAACATTTAATCTAACTCAAAGCCGAATATTTTGTTAATTATTCCAATATTTACACGTATTTTTTCCGCTTTTATAAAAAAAACGTTATCGTGTCAGCGAATAAAAGTTTTTCCCGTCTTTCAATGAAGCCAGGGCAAGGGGTAACGGCAAAAGAATAAATAATCAAACTTATGCATGCTATATTTAACCTAAAAATAATACTATTTAAAAATGAAGTATGTCAACAGCTGAAATCCAACTAAAATCTCTCGCGAGTCGTGTCATCTCATCGCTTTGACCTTATCATAAGAAACCTTGTCAGTACTTTAATTACCCTTTCCCCTGGCGATCATGCCTGCAATTGAGCTTGTTCAGAATTCACTTCATTAAAGTTTATTTTTAGTCGGTAAAAATAAATCTGAATGCTTGGTAATAAAAAATAGAAGAAGAAGCAGTAGAAGAAATCGCATATACTCAGACGTAAAAGTACACGTTTTATTCATATTCTATGAAGTACGGAATTCTACGAACCTACTTTCATCATACCTAAGCAACTGAGATACGCTCGAGCCCAGCACTACCGTAAACTTTTAAATTTAAAGCCGCACTCAAAAAAGCGGTTAAACTCAAAACATCATTTTAAAAGATTTGCTTTAACAAAAAAAAAAAAAAAAAAGAAAGGTAACTTACAGTCAGTTTAGGTACAAACAAATTATTTAAAAATTAATCCGGATCACGTAAATGACAAACTTAATCGACGTATTCAAAGTGCTCATTTCACTTGATACCCAACGTAGACAGACAGACAGGAACATTAGAGCTGGTAGGAGGAGGAGCAAATCTCTCATTCGGCAGCTGGAAAAGCAATAACTATTTGCCAGCTTCCTATTAGCCCTGGCTTGGTGTTTACACTAGACGGCCCATAATGCCCTACATTCCCAGCTCATCCCTGGCGCGAGCGGGGGGTGTAGAGGCTGTTCTCCCAGGCACTTGTTATACGAGAGCGGCGGGGGGGGGGGGGTTGGCCGCATCAAGACAGCCATCGGCTAGTTTCCTCCCTTCGCGACACACACGCGGCCCTCCGCCCTTTTTATTGCCACACCGGCCCTTGCTCCTACACAGCCTCGGGATACAGCATAAGCGCGCGACGCGAAAGAGAGAGAGAGAGAGAGAGGGCGAGGGAGGGAGGTCAAAGGCTGGGAGCCCGGCGGGAAGGCCCGCTTGGGCGCGCTCGCTACTCCGCGCAGCTTCTCGATCGATAGAGCGGAGTCTGCGTCTCCGAAGCCGCCGCCCGCGCACACACCTGCGACGTGTACAGAGCGCGCCCGATGTGCACTTGGCCTCCCTCCTCCACCTACCTCTCTCTTTCCTTCCTTCCCTTTGCTCTTTTCAGCCGGGACGACGCCCCGTGTACCCCACCCACCTGCCCTGTATACAACACGCCATCGCGCGCGTGCGAATGTTCCTCGGTGAAAGTGAGCGCATACACCGGTATGATCTCTCTCTCTCTCTCTCTCTCTCTCTCTCTCTCTCTCTCTCTCTCTCTCTCTTCTTTTTACCAACTCGCAGCATCTGCCCTCGGCGTTTTTCAGCGTGCCTTTCTTTTTTGTTTTTTCCATATTTTGAAAAAAGAAAAAAAAGAAATCGGCTGACTGTTGCCGACGTGGTTTAGACCAGAAATGGGTCACGCTTACTCTCCTTCTGTCTCTGTCTCTGCTTCTCTCTCTCTCTCTCTCTCTCTCTCTCTCTCTCTCTCTTTTGAGCAGTCGAAGCTTTTATGTCCCTACGAGTGTACGAGTTGTGTATGCGTGTGTTCGTTTTTGTTGATCATGAATTTGGAATTTGAACTGTACCGTGGTCCGATTAAGCTTTTGTTAACGATGATTTAATTGATGACCGAGAGTTCGGATTGTCTATTATATTTGAAATAATTGTAGTGCTGGAATGGTATATTAAATATATAATACGTTTGCAGAACAAAAACATTAGTTATTAAAAAAATAAAGAAAATATATATTTTCGCTGCAGAGGTCAAAATCGCGGAAGAAAACAAAATTCCGCTTTTCCTGAGTAATTTGTCTGGGAATGCAATAACTTGTCGCGGAGTTATACTCGAGCAGTAAGTTTGGAACTTTACCTGCATGTCGCGCGCAGATATCATATGTCAAACTGAACTATTATCAAGATTTGAACATGACAATTTTCCCCCCCCCGAACTAATTCAATTTTGTACTCGTTTGCATGGCCTTCGTATCTAACGAAAATGTAAAAAGAAAAAAATTAAACAAATAAACATCGTAGCATAGATCTTTATTTATAAACATTCGTCGCGTGATTAACTAATCAAATGGAGTTAGTCCGAAATAACTGTAATCACATTTGAATAGCTTAGAGATCCACCCCTTCCAAAATCACCTCTGCGCGCACGGGGAATACGGAGATGAAATTTCAAACTTGTCAAACATTGATTCAGCTGTGGAATTCTGCATAAATGTAAGTTAGCGATCGCGTCTCGTGTAATACTCTGCTAAATCCCCCCATCCCCTCGCCCCACTCCCTCCGATTCCCATTGAGACAACGGTTATGAGAGTAAGCCGAGAAACTGCAGTTTTGTTCGAGCCAACTTATGCGGGAGTCTTGATTAACTACTTAAGCCGGAATACGGGCTAACACCGTAACAACATGTTTACGTTCGACGAGAGAAAACAAAAATAAAACGGAATATAGCTATCGGAAATAAGTAAAGAGTATACACTAATCTAACGCCGAAGCTGTGGGGATTAATTCTGGAGGACAAAAAAATAATCGCTCCCGGATAGCGGCAACATCCGTAATAATTCTCAAGATCGCTTGTGTTCGCGTATCAGCGTGGGGGAGGGAGGGGGGAATTGGAGGCAGCGCCAGGTTAAATACGCGCGCGTGTCATAGGCAAGCAGCAGCGAGGCTTTTCACACGCGTAATCCAATTATCTTGGCTCGATTGCAAACTGGAAAGCGGAGCGACGACGGGGAAGAGGGAGGGGGGGGAAAGGTATATACGCCCGTATCGCGCGCGCTGTACGAAGAGCCAATTGTGATTCCAGAGCCCGCTTACTTAGCCTGTAGCCCCTTTATTATCATTATATCTTTTCCTTTTTTTTCGTCGTTTTCTGTAGAGCTTCACGCGCGTACGTTGCTGGCGTTTTGTTGAAGCAACGCCCTGGAGGATAGAGGGAGGCAAACGGGTGGGCACGGGGAGGGGGATTTGCCAAGTTTTGCGGACTTCATAACGGGCTTGGCTTGAATATTAAAACGCGCCCGGGGAATTGTCAGTTTCAATCGGGCTGCGCGCGCGCGCGAGCGCGCTCTCTGCATTATAAGCGTGGACTTTGACGCGACTAGCAAGCGCCCAGCTGACCCGTATACTTGCAAATTATATGCGCGTGCTCTTTTCACGACTTGTCTCGATTTCTTTCGCTCTTCTTCTTTTCTCCACTTTTTCATCCTCCTCGAATAATCTCTTTATCGTTATCGAGTCTCGAACCCGATGTACGCGTGGCCATTAGTATTGATCAGCCACAATACGAATCCCCCCTACCCACGCTCATCGATAGAGAGACAATGCAAAAAGCCTAACGTACGGCTCGTATTTTGGTAAAATCAATTGATTTTCTAACAAACGAAAAGAATATTCCGTTCAATTTACAAGGCACAAAGAGCGAGAGGAGAGAGGGAGCGCAGGGCTTATGTCAGCCGTAAACAAACGCTTTCGGGGCTCGGCCTCGATTTTCGACAGCGCGACCGCAGGGGCCGACCGCGGCACTGACCGCGCGTGGCCCCGATTTTCGCGCTTCTCAAATTAAAATCCGCCGGAGCGCGAGAGCGCGACTTTTCCGACCCGCTATTTGCGCGAGAAAGACAGAGAGATACAGAGACAGAGAGAGAGAAGAGATGGGAGCAAGTGTAAGTGCAGGTTTAAGTAGAACAAATCGGGTGTGGTCAGACGAAAATCTATTTCGGATTGTTATAAGCTACATTGTCAGCGGACGTTAACGTCTTTGGCTTGGCACGAAACAAACGACTGCCGCTGGCGCTGCTATTGATTTATCAAGGGACAATTCATCATAAAGTCATGAGAACACTTGACACGTCGTTTGCACCCTACCTCCAGAGCAGACCAGTCACGGAGGGGGGAGCATACACGACCTCGTATAAGAAACGACGTCACGCGCGTCTTTTGAGTAGCAGGCCTCGATTCAGCCTGCGGCCGATTCCAGCACGTGGAGAGAGAGAGAGAGAGAGAGAGAGAGAGAGAGAGACAGCCTAGACTCTTAGCCTGAATCGCTCATTTCAGGATAGGCCAAAGCTAATTTAGTATAGCTCCTCTGGAGATACGCTCACGTGTCGATGCTGCCGAGCCACCAAGAGATAATGAACAACATCTCGCGCGCGTGGCCTTGTCGAAAGAGAGAGAGAGAGAGAGAAGGCTTGAGATAGATAGATAAGAGGAATGTCGGTGAATTAATAGCCAGCTATCTGCCTACCATCCAAATGCCACACACTGCGAGCTCTTCGAAGGATATGGGCGCCTGTCGGCCGACGCCGTACGGATCTGTACGAGCGAGCCCGAGTGTGTAGTCAGGGAGTAGATAGTGGTTCGGTGGTCGAGCGGACCCGGAAACCGGCTAGATCTGCGCCTCTAATTTTACGATCCTCCCTGCGATACAGACTTATGCGAGTACACGTCCTTGCATCATCGGCGCATACACGAACCGATGCGTGCAATGGACGAGGTGAGCCTTGGGATACAGAGGGGTTTTAGTACAGTTGTAAATTGTTTGGATGTAATATGGTGTACGTAATTTATGCGGTCGAACATATTGCTCGAAGGGGAATCCCTCCAAAGCAAGTCTAATAAGCCCGCGTAAATCGCGCGAGCATACGGAGAATCTCGCTTCGTATCCAAGCGAGCGCGAAAGTTCGCGAAGGGTGTACGTTTAATTTACTCATTAGCGCGCGATTAATTAATGCATGAATTTTCAAGATACACAAACCAACTTGTATGCTCAAAGAGTGGGTGCTCCTCGTTAAAATTTAATACGTTCAACTTACAGTGCGCGCGTTTATGCGAATTAGCTGATTTAACGTTGTAGAGGCTGTGTACTCACCTGCAACAGAAAACAAAGTAATCTTATAAACATCAAATTATCTTGATATACGCAATAAATATTGTAATGAATTTGATTAATCTTTAGCGGCATCCGAGCCGAGCAGTCGGATCGTGTTCCTCCTTCAAATAATCTCGACGAAAAATTACCAACGCGCGCGCAATCTCATTAAGATACAGCCGAGACGAGCTTTCAAGGCTGCAAGCATTTGCCAAACAACTAGTACGTGCTGAAAGAGAGAGAGAGAGAAATCGCAAGAGACCGCTTTGATTTGCGAGCGTCAGCTGCGAGCGACGGGCCATTCGCGGAAGCGTTCTACTATCCCCCTCCCCTTGGAAGCCGAAATTAATTTCACACTCTCACCCCCATGCCCCCACCCCTCGCCAACACACCGATAATTACGGAACAAATCGCTTGTTCGCGTTTAGAAAGGTAAGCCGCTTCGATCAAGCCTATCCAGGCGGATAAACAAAATCGAAATGGAACGGTTGGCGTTGCGACTAATCCAAATCAGTACTGTGTCATTGGCGAAGCCAAAAGGTGGGGCTGCAATCAAGCATGGAAATAACCTCGTGCAGCTCGAAATTAGCCCGGGAGAGCAAAAAAGCGGAGCTCGCGAAGTGGCATAAAGCCCCTTTCCTCCTCTACTTGCTTCTCTCCCTCACTTTTTCGATTCAAATGAAAACATTTCCTGGACGACGCACAGAGACACAGACACGTAGAGACACAAGGGTTCCGTATAGAGACGTCAAAGTAAAAAAGCGCAGCGACACGGTCATGCAAGAGAGCTCGTATATACACAGCTAGAAGCGCCAGTCGCAGAAATGCAACGAGAGGGTCTCGAGCGCGAAAATAAAAAGGTCAGGCGCGCACGGCGCGTCGAGAGAGAGAGAGAGAGAGAGATAGAACGCAAAGTCGGCCACGAACAAAAAGCTGCGAGTGCCGAGCTGCTGCCGCGATCGCCTCTGTACACCAGAAACGAGCGCGCAACTCTCTGGATCTCCCGTTGTCATTCTCTCTCTCTCTCTCTCTCTCTTCCCAGCAGGCCTTGTTTCTACCAGCCGACCCAGCAGTAGCAGCTAACAATGTCCACGGGAAATCAATTCACGCCCGACCTGATGATCGACCTCTCGCCACCGCGAGAGCCTGTTCAAATGTGGGACGGAGAGGGATGGCTTCGCTTTCAGATGCCTGCGCTGATGAAAACATTAATTTAAGCTAGATTTCGCTTTGCTTTCGCCCAGTGATCGTTCATTTTTCTACACTTGCACGAAGAGTCGAGCGTTTGACGCCTGCTGGTATTGTTATATAATGTTTTGCTGCGCTTATACGACAGATTTGCTCTGTTTTCGTTGTTTTTTTTTAATATTTTTTTTTTTTTTTTTTTTTTTTTACGAAATTGTTAAATATCAAAAATATATCCAGACAATATGTTTCGACCGCAAGAACTTCTTTACCATATATAAAATTTCATCATATTTTTTAAAGGAAGAAAAGAATTTGAGACGGTGAATTATTATTTGCGACGCAACCGCTTATTGGCAATGCAAGATTTGTCATTTCGCATTGGAAACTATTTAGATCAGATACGCGTAATCGCTGACCCGAAAAACGTTAGCCGCGCATTGTCACGCAAATTGAAAAGGCGAAGAATAGTTTATTCAAAACGCTTGAACGCAGGAGAAAAAAACATTTCACCCTTTTATCAATTCGGAGATAATAAGGGGATCGAGAAAAAAAATAGTTGGAAAAAAAAGATGAAAAAAAAATGATAAACACGAAATCCTCATCAGCGCTAAAAGGCACAAATGGAAAAACGCAAATATTTGAGGTTTTAATGTCAACCAAACGAGAGCGAATCAACCGAGGTGAGCTTTGGGTAAATATTTGAGTATTATTCGCGGAGTGCGTCCGAACATGGACATTTGCGGCTTTGAAATATTGAAAGTTTCATCGGGCGCGGCTCTCTCGGTTTCGCCAATGCCAGCCAGCGTGGTAATCCTGAATACGCGATAAACGTTGCGTTAGGTTTGCTTCTGTTTTCTTTTTTCGTACCGGCTATGCTTGATTGATTGTTAACGCGGCACCCTCGTTCGACTCCCGTAATACAAGTATTTCAATACCCACTCATTTCGACCTTTTTATCAATTCATTTCCGTATTTTCTCCTCGCTATACATCCCACTACCAAGTGGAAAAGCGAAGAGGAAAAAGCCCACGCATAATAAAATATCGGGTCAAAACGATGATCCATATTAATTCGATCTAAATAAAAACCGCCAACTCATATAATCCTTTATACGCCCTGCCGCCCTTGGTCATAAATTCAAAAACGAAGCTCACAAAGACTCCCTTCATAAAGTCGGAGTATTAAAGCTCCGTGGGTCCAACGTTGTAAAAAAAAAAGAAGAAGAAGCACGCCATCGCTATAAATTCACCTTCAGCCCCTGCGATTCTGCAAGTCAAAGTCGGGCATCCCTCTCTCTCTCTTGCGCGCGAGCAGCAGGCGCGAGCACGTATTGTTAAGCCGGCAGCAGCATCCTCGGCACACCAACAGTAGCAAAGGACGCTGAGAAATAGAGAGAAAGGGGGGAGGGCGTGGGATGGGCAGGGCAGAGGGAGGACGCTCGAAGTTCGCGGTGCGAAAGTTGCCGGAGCCAGGCGATCTAGGTCGCAGACCCGACCCGAATAGCCAACGCGTACACACTTCCTCCAGTGGCAGCAGCACCAGCAGCAGCTAGTCCCGGCGATTATGTCGATTGAAGCAGGTCGCTGCTGTAACGCTTCGTTAGCGGGTGCGGCTCATGATCTGTGTGCTCTTCGGGTACACGCTTCTAGGCACAAGCCCGCCCCTCCCATCCCCTCTCTCTCTCTCTCTTCTCCTGGGAGACACCAATGGCTTGTTTACCGCGAGCGCACTCTGCTCTCGCTAACGAGCGCTGCGGTGCACTAATTGAAATGAAAGAAAAGTCGAGAGAGAGAGAGAGAGAGAGAGAGAGAGAACTTCAAACCGTTTCTCTTCACCTCTTCAAAATATGTGCGACTCATCCTGGCGACGACCACGGCACTCGTATTCATGTGCATAACGTTCGGGACACACCTGCCACTCGAGCTATTGACGGGGTTATTTTTAGAGATATATACTATATATCGCTCAAGATTTCGTACGTTGCCACGTTAATTAAATTCGAAATTTCTAAGAGCGAGGGCAGCAGCGTCAGCAGAGAGGAGGATATGAACTGCGGCCTGCAAGTTAGATGAGTTCGACCGCGTGTTTGCCGGTGTGAAATGGAGGGGAGGGGGGGTTGCCTACACTGCCTTGTTAATGTTTCTGGACGCTTACACGTTCATACACACGAGGATTAAGCTGCGTTTCGCGCCTAACTAATGCCCCCTCCGCCAAAGCCAATATAACTATTAAAACTTGTCTGGAGTAGGCCATTGTCGGTGCCGAGAGCCAAGTGCAGAATGAATTCTCCTTAATGATTTATCGACGTGCCCTTTTGTTTACCGAACAATAAAGGCGTAAGAGTCTCGAAGCGGCAAGTATGTTCGACGCTGTACATTTCGATTCTCTCCCAGGCACACCCACCCCACCCTCCAACCCGTCCTTTTTTGAAATTCTTATCAGACATTTTATATTCCTCTCTCGCTGTTCTGTATAAATAACATCCTTTTTCATATTCTTTCGGAAAATTTTTACGGTCATTTATCAGTGGCGGATATTATTCGCGAACGGAAATACGCGGTGTATAAAATGAAAATTCTGCTTCTTAATATATTATATAAGTGATTTATGATCTCCCCAAATGCTCGTATACTTTTTCTCCGTGCAACCACGTTCGCCGGAGTTACTACGTTATAATGCGTCATGAATTAATTAGACAGTACAAATATTCATTTTGCAGCTGTGTATCTCCGAACAAAGTAACGACTATGTTCCGTACTACCATCCAATTTGGCTCGCGGAATAATTCAGTTTGGTAGAATGTCGCCTGTACAATCCACAGGACTCGAGTTCAAACCCAAGTGAGCATCTGCTGAATCATTGCGCAACCACTGACGAATTATGCCCAACTCGAGAGGGATACTGCACACCTGGAATCCCTCGTGTAACATAATCGTTTGCAGTCGCTTAAAAATCTTCTATCACCCTCTTGAACCTTCATCTTATAATCTTATCAGCCACTGACAGGGCAAACAAAGATATGTATCATTCTGCATTTTGCTTGATTCCGCTTTTCCAATTTTTATCGGGTGCCTTAACTGACCAACGAGGTGGAAGTAATCACCGGCCGACTAGTTCCCAGGAATGCAGCGTTAATCGGGTCGTCGCATAACGCGCGATTCTCTCAGACATCGCGGACGAGGGAGGATGTCCAGCATTGCTCGACCGAATGGTCGTTGGTGGTAGGCTGAGGAGGGGTGGAAGGACGTGTGCAGCTTTGCAGCCGAAAGAAGGGGCGCGGGCCGAGGGGTAGGCCCGGTGAGCACGCGAGCAAACGGGCTTACACGTTGATTTGTAAAGCCCCCGCGCGTATGTACGCCGCGAATTAATTTCACGTTCTACCGACGTTCGATCGATTGTGTATCGGGATGCCCGCCCTCCCCTCTACCATACGAGTTCCTGCTAGCCACGTGTGGGCACACACACCCACGTATACGAGCACTTGCTCGATTGTGCACACCTGGCTCTGGTGTACAGGGGGGGAGGGCCAACCTGGTCTGCCGATCTGAATTCTGATAGTGCGTAATTTAGCGAGCACTGCCACGAGATACGGAAGAATTTAGCGCCTGCACGTGGGAGTCTGGGCGTGTCCGAGGTCGTTTCAAAATAAGGATCCATTCAGCGATTGTTATTTTCGCTTTCGGCCCTCCTAAGTGATTATCTTGGCTTTATTTTCGGAGCGGAATTTACGGATTTATCCTGACGATTGCGAAGCTGACTGTGGCTATCATGGCAGCAGACCTTTGGGTATATAAGTGGACACGACTACGTGCTCTCCTTAATTTTCATAATGAAATCAGGGGGCTGTCACAAATTTGCTGGAAATAATTTTCCGCGATATATACAATTTTCAATATAATTCTATTCCGCGTAACGTCGTTTGTGCATTAAACACGAGGAATTTCGTGATTTATTTCAAAAGTGCGCTTATTCAATTGCCTCGGTCGAACGTAATAATAATAATAATAATAATAATAATGAAATTGTATCAATTGTCGCGATTATAGTTTCGAAAATACTTGGAAATCAATTCGCTGACAAGCGAAACAAAATTAGTTTCCGGAACTGGCTTTTGTCTCTCGAGCTACGAGATCTAAAAAGTTTCTAAATATAAGAGTCCACCGTATAGATACTGGGATACTATTTTCTGCAGCGGTAAAAAGGACATTCCTACGAGGAGGAGTATCTCAAGTGGGAGAAAGAAAGAAAAAGCCGCACAAGTACAGATAAGATAGAAAAGAAAGTGTCCTGAAACGAGAAAAGCACTCTCTGGTTTTTCGAGTCAATTACTGTTTTACTTAAAGCTAGTAGGATTGAGGTTAATTAATAATTGTTGAGTTTGATATCGATTTCAGGGGTGAGGCCCTCGAAAAGCCAAAATCGCCTGATTCGCCATTGTTGGACGCTTAATTGCAGGCATTCTTAGACCGACGGGACACGAGCAGCAAGAGCTTTTTACTCTTTCGCCTTCTCCGCCAAGCGCTACGAGTCTGCAGAGAGCCGCGCGCTGCCTACTGCAACGCCATCCTCCGGCGCTCGGCGAACGCGCTCGCGTTTTATCTCCCTCGTGGTAAAGACGGTAGCTTGGCGCTCTCGACCACTTTTCTCCGGCTCTCGCAGTTTTCTTTGCTTTGGCCCCGGCCAAACGCTGACGATTCATCCAAGAACGTGGTCAGAGCTTGTGAAGGTGTACTTACGACTTACGAGATTTTTACGTGTTTTATGAATTTTCAATTTCGAGGGATTTTCGTGGTAAAGATTCAGCGATGAATTTAAAATTAAAATTTTTTTTTTCACGAGAGCTTCGCCGGTAATGCCGCCTTTTAAGGTTTATTAGGGAAAAGCACGGTGGAACTATACGGATTTCTTTTTATGAAAAATTTACTTTATAATATTAATTTGAATTATTTTATATTTTTAGCTGCAAAGGTACACAGAGAGATTTTTATAAAGTCTATGTGATTATATAATTTAGAAAAGGAACAACAGCACTTTTTAACGATAACATTGGCGTTTGAATTTGCTAGAGTTCAAATTCCGATTGCATAAAATAACTCTAATAAAGCTGAATTTCAGCGCTTTGCATAACAGACCGAAAGCCTGCTACCCACTGCCTGTCTTTTATGCAAAATAAATTTCCATATAAAAATAAGCTTCAAGCGATGACTAGTCAAAACTTCCATATTTCTGCATGGAAAAAAAATAAATAAACGCGCAGCAAAATTCGTCCAAGGAACAAAATAAACAAATGAATAATTTAAAAGCCAGGGAGTACGTTTTAAATCAAGTAAAACTTTTTCCTCCGTCAGCGCGCGAGCGCAAAAGACATAAAGCTCGGGGATGGGAGGAAAGCTCTCTAACAGATAGATTCGGCTGAAAAGCTGGCCGTGAGGGAAAAAAGTGCAGCAGCGCTAATGCCCGCTAACACCCGGCCGAAAAGTCATCCGGCTTGTTTCGATTAGACGTATAAATAAAGCGTGGCTCAGCCGGCAGAGGATCTGCCTTGGCCTCCTACAAAAGGGGTCGCGACAAAAAATGTCGGGGGAGGGGTGGTGGGCGAGCCTCGAAAACAGGCGGGATCTAACGAGTACATGTGGAGCTTTCAGTGTGCCGGGGGGGCGACGAAGTCGTAGCAGTTGAAAGACACGTTGGAGGTGTCCGCCTTCTCCTCCCCTGGTAATCTCACTTTTTCTCTCGAGCGCAGCTGTTAGTTTCAAAGCCTCTCTGTGAGAGAAAGAGAGAGGGACTCGGAAGGAATTTTTTGCGCTCCGAGGGAGAAAAGGACGACGGCGAATGATAAAGGCAAAAAGCGCTGGGCTGTAACCAAGCCAGGAGCATACGGGAGATGCCAAGGCAGATTGAAAAGAATGGAGGGACACGCTGGAGAAAGGGAGGCGAAAAAAAAGACAGGACGGAGTTTGGCGACGTTGCAGAGGGGGAGAGGAGCGGTAACGATTCAATTACGATGCCGGATAAAAAGCCGAACTAGAGCGCGCGCTCGCAAATCCCGCGGCGTGTGAGCTCGCTATATCTTACCACAGCCATGCTCGGCGCATATGTGTATAAGGGCGCAGGAGTACACACACACACACACACACACACACACACACACACACACACACTGGCACGCACGTATACAAACGGGGAAATTAAAAGGCAAACGCGGTGTACGCTCATGAATATTCATGCGGCTGAATTTGGGGGAAGCGCGCGCGTAGGCCAAGTGCATATAGGTACGCGTGTGCCGCGCGAGCACACGCCAGCCAGCGATGAAATTTCATTTCACGCTGGCGCGAATAATCTTCTAGCCTCCATCGTTTCGCCCCCTCTGTTCCTCTCCTTGCATCTGACTCTTGTTCTCCCGCGCACGCACCTCTCTTCTCTCTTTGTGTGTGTATGTATATATCGTCTTTTAGCGAGATTACGCGGATGCGAAAGCTCGTAAAAATTAACGCCCGAGCTCTCGGCGTTTATTAAGCCGTTAGCTCTCGGGAGATACTGCGTCACGGGGATTAGTTGCTTTATTTTTAGTTTGTAACGGGATCACTGCTAAGAGTTGAATTTGCGTTGGCTGGGTTATGAGGAAGTTGGAGCGGCGGCTTAATCTAGAGACTGGATATACGCTATCGCGACGACTGGGGGGTTATCATCAAGACATCCGATCTGATCGTTGGTGGGTTAAGCGACTTGACGCCAGCAGCAATTTAACACGGAAAATTTAAATAAATTTATTGGAGAATTTGAAAAATAGATAGCGTGTTTGCAGTTTTTTTTTATTTGCGCGGCATATTGGTGAAAATGCGATGCAGGACCATTTGAAATGCGTCGTTAATATTTCAAAATTTGAGTTAAATAACTTTAAGTTTATGCGCATTATCTAAAATGTAAATGAATAAACTTATCCGACGATAAAAATGTAAAATTTAAGAGGACAAAAAACAATTTTTCATCTCGGTGAATTAATTATAAACATTCAATGCATCAGCACGGTATTACACTTTTAAAAAGCCATTATAATTAATTTTGCATTTAATCAAAATTTCCGAAAAATCCATTGAAAATCGACCGCCGGCGCGTATGTAGGTCAGTATCTCATTACAAAGTTCGCTCGAATTACAATAACGCTGGATTATCGAGCAACAATCCCGTCAAATAATCAACGATAATTAATCGATAAAAAAAGACAAAATGTATTCTCAATCGCGTCAACCTACAGACACAGTCGCACACGTACAAACCCTACTCGCGTCAAACAAACCTCTCCTGGCAAAGCACCAAAGTGCCATCTGAACCTCAAAGTACAGCAGCCAAGCAAAGCCAGTCCGTAAATAGAATACAATTAGAGAAGCGCGAGAGGGGGGGGGGCAAGGGAATGTGAAGATTAGGCCGTCCGTGCAGTAGGAGGGCGTGAAAAACCTAAGCGGGAAAGCACTTGACTCGAAAGCAATGAACTCAACCGAGGCTCGCTCTCTGGCAATAGTCGAGCACTAGGCCAGCGAGTAAATACTCGCGAGAAGACCTTATTCCGGCGTGCGCGAGAGCACTGCTTTAGCGATACAGAGGAGAAATCGGCCAGCTGCTGACGCGGCGCTAAAGAAGAAAAGGGAATAGCCGTAGGGCGCGCATTGGCTCGATCGTAGGAGCGCCAACGTTGACGCCAGACTGAAACCCCCCGCGAGCTCTGGCTCTCCTCGATCTTTTTTAAATCCAATTTCCCCTGTCACGCACGCAAAAACCGACACACACACACACACACACACCACGTATACTATACTTCTATCTATCTTGCTCCAATGCTCTTTCTGTCTTTCTCTGCTGCGCGCTTGTTTTTCTAATCAGACTGTCCTCTCTATCTACCTCGTTCTTTTTCCTTAGCGCAGTTTTTCATCAGACCGGGCTTTTGTTGCATTAGCCCACATCGCGTGCGTGAGGCTCTCGCGTGATCATTTAGTGGAAAGCAACGGTTGATAGTCCGCACGGCCTCTTGTTGTCGTCTTTTCATTCAGTCTACAAAAGTCCGGTAGTCTTGGAAAGAGTCGTTTGGGCTGTTCGTGTTGCGTTTTTTTTCCTCCCTTTCTTCCTCTTTAGAGCACTTTAAGTTTAAATCGCTTTACTTACGCAAATCTACCGTTTGTTTTTCCATCTCGAAACAAGCGCGAAAACTTTTTCAAGCTTTTCCAGCTGAAAAGTTTGTTTTTAGTCCTCGTCGAGCATTTATTATGCGAGTTTTCTCGAAATAATGATGTTTTTAGGAAAAAAAAAACAAAAAACAGTGATGATTTGTTCGTTTATTAATGGAGAGCCACGGCTAAGCGAGCGTGGAAATGCTAAAATTAAAATCTAAATGTCGATCGACTTACGTAATGTATTATGCAACAGATTCGAAGCTTACGTATATCGCGTCTGGCTATACTCGGTTATTTCTACTTAAACTAGTCACAACAGAATTTCAATCGCTTCTAATAGCCTTAAACGTTTAAGATATATCGACCATCATTTCGACGTGATTGAACAGGTAAATACAAATATTCCGATGAGTTTCGGTAAAACATTATTTGAAAGTTTCCAAGGCTTAACACAAGCACAAAAATAAGCTCTCGAGTATCTCAATTTCCAGTCTCCTCCTCGGGAGAAAATTCATGAAACCGCTAGCCTAGTCGTGCATAAGCTGGAGTGCGCTAGCCGGAAAAGGGATAGCTATGGATAAGAGAACCGGGTGGGCAGGGGGGGGGGGAGAGAACGATAAAAACAAGATAAGGGTCTGCATAGTCGTCGTGCGGTAAGCGTCGAATTTATTCCGCGCCGGAGAATATTTTCAAGCGGCAGGCGAAAGAGAGGGAGAGGCGCCCGTCTTTTCTTCGAGTGCATAAGGAGCAGAAGATGAGGCATAGAGAACCTCCGTGTGCGCACCGGTTTTGCCTTGGAAAAAGGGACATTTTCATATTCGATAGAGCCGTTACATTCGAATCCGCTACCCGCAGCAGGAGAAATTTGATTTTGGATTTTCGGGCATTGAAAGACGCAAATGGCTCCATGGCAATGAGAGAAATTGATGGAGAATAAATTTTCCAACGATAAGTACGAGCTACGAGATGAGATATTCTTTGGCTAATGGCTTTTTTGTATGACAATGTAAAGATCGTTTTATCTTTTTATCAAAATTCAGAAATAACGATTTTTCGAAGTGGTTGATAGAATTTAGTGTTTTTCAAATTTCTTTTTATTAAAAAGGATTTATTAAAGGGGCTGGGATAGAGAATAAAATATTTCTTTTAACGATTTTATTGAATTAACAACGTATTGTTCGGCAAGGCCATGACGTTTTATAATTGTGATAAATATCAGAGTACTTTTTATTCGAAATGGCTCAATTTAAAATTATTAATTTAATCAAACGTTACTTTCTTCGCAATATATAAAACTAATGCATTAAACGTAGTGCATAATGAATTGAACAAACAATTATACGTATACTAAATTACCATCAATCGATAGCATTATGCAATGCGGAAATGCTCAATCAATCTAAATTAAGATTCTCAGAGCTGAATAATTTACGATAAAAAAAATAGCGAATGGTCTCTTACTCGATTGCATAATAATGAATGCAAACAAATTAATTAAATTAAAAGAAAAAAAAGAAACGCTTCCGACTGGAAATTTTAACTTTCCAACTACTTCTCAGTCGAGCCTTAAATCCATGCAAATGCATTTCAAAAGAAAAAAGAACTTGTTCGAAGAGCCTTATTACTACGGAAATTGGCTTTTATAAAAAAAAAAAAACAGATGATCCCGTCGACAGAGTGTGTGTATGTGTGTCTGAAGAAAAGACGTGAAAAAATTCTTAACGTCGAGAGATTTACGAGAGCCTTTAATATCCTTTTCAGTCATCATCGCTAGCCGAGATTCTCAAGAGGTGAGACTATATACATACATAGAAACCCACCGAAGAAGCGTATCTCGGCAATTTAGGTCGGCAGGATCTTGGGTACCCTCAGTAGCCTACTTTGTCGGTTAGCCCAATTTTCTCGGCTCCTTTTCGTTGGGACATTGCTCCTTTAGCTCTCACTTACTTAGGCTCTTAGCTTACCCGCCTTCTTCTTTTTTTTCTTTTTCTTTCTTCCGCTGCCGCACAGAAATGCGAGGAGTCGCCGGCGACAAGGGGAGAACAAAAAGCAGGTGCGGAGTCTCTTTGAATTTTTTTTTAATATTAGTCTACTGTTCGAGTCGTCGAGATAATCCACGAGAGCTTGCTTTCTCCACCCCTCAAAATTCGATAAGTAATTAAAGACGAATTTTTCTTTTTATTAAATATTTTAGCGATTGCACGTTGGGAAAAAGAGAAAATTCAATTTAAAAATCACGCGAACGCTCTATTAACAATTTTTAGAGAGAAAAAAAAGCTTGACCAGACAAGCACTAATCGAACAAGAGTTGAATTTCAATAAAGTTCGCGCGTTGTACACCTGGCATAAAAATTCACGCAGTCCCGGGAAACAATAGCTTGCATGAGCCTTATATTGAAAAAAGTGCATATTTTTCTCTCGGCCAAGAGGGGGAGGGAGAGCTTTTAAAAAGTAAGGGAGGAAATCGTCGGGACATTTTCTGCCAGGGCCGCGAGCTTGTCGAAGGACACGAGAAAGCACTAAGCTCGGTCTGCTTCGACGCGAACGAATCGAATCGCCGGCAGAGAGGAGAAGTGGGTGGGAGGGAGAGTTGGACTGGTAGCGGGAGAGGGCGCCCGGTAAAGACAGGCTCGCATGGGAATAAACTTTAGCTCGGGCGGAATCAAAGCGTCGCCGCGCGACTGTCGTCTCGGGAGCGCGACTATATCCGGCTAATTCGGGCCGCGAGCGAGTGTATACGACGACGAGAAGAAGAACTTGCGCTGGCAAGGTCAAGAAAATCAATAGAGCACCGAGAGAGAGAGAGAGAGAGAGAGAGAGAGAGAGAGAGAGAGACACGTACAAGTAGGTAACGGCGCCCTTCGTCTTTGCGTGCGGAACGAGCGATAACTGCGTGCGCTGGATAGATACTACCGTCGGCCGTTTGTTTTTAGCTTCGATATTACTCCACCCGCCTACTGCCGGTATAGCCTTGTCGCTGATCTTGAAATTATTGGACAGAGAATAAACGGAGAAAGAAAGTCTCGTAATAGTTCTCGTAATTGCCCCTGCCAAATGGGATTCGCTGATTCAGGCAGATATCTCTCTCTACAGGTGTTACTGCTACGAGCAATAATGACGCGTGGGAGCGAAATAAATTGTTTATTTTAAAAATAAAATTCATGAAATATAGCAGGATTACGAAACTAAATGTTATTGCGAACAGTGTGAAAATTGCAAAACTTTAAATACGCCGGAATTCGCATTAAAATAACTTGTGAATTTCTTGAAATTAATTAGTAAAAGCTTAGCATCAATAATTTTATGCAAATTAACGTTTCACCAAGATTTACCGGAATTCATAATTCAATTACCACCGAAGAGCTTATCTCGTACAAAGTTATATATTTCAATCTTTATATTTTCCATTTCCACTAATTAATCCTCGATTTATGGAAAGATTTATTAAATACTTTACCGACGTATTCCCGCTTGAAATGCATTACGCGCTTCAACAATCATACATTCTCAAAAGTCTTGAATAATAAATTTAGTTTACAACAATTCGCACGTAAATACGAAGCCTTGGGAAAATTTCGTTGTTCGTCTAATGAAAATTTCAATGGAAATACACTGAATTTTTGGGGGACAACAAATGTTGCGCGCTTTTCGATACTTCTCGTCCAATTTCCACGATTCCCAGGGCAAATGAAAAATGGAGCACATTTGCATTTTAAAAATCGTCCAACTGCATAAAATCCGTCTCTGCTGCTGCTCTTGAAACAGAATTTTACAAACGTTTTTAGCGTCGAAAATAAAAACGGACTTGTATATTTTCTAATTTGCACTCGTGGCCTAGTTTCTGTTTCTAAGCATCGCAAGCTCAGTTATGCGACTAATCTTCGTCGCGAACAATTAAATATCCGCTTAATAAGCATCTAGAATTTCTCGCTGCGCACCGCATCCGACTATATATCCATGAACTCCAACTATCCTAGTGATCCTCTTTATTTTCCCTGCCATAGGTGTGAGAGCAGAGTGGAAATAAGGATAAAAGTGAGAAAATCAGTCGGCAATTTTGTGCGTTGCGAAACTGAAACCAAATACTCGCTCGCCTTATGCAGTCTAGAATCCGAACGATCTGGGTCGTGAAAAAATTTGATTCCGGTTAATTATCGAAGCCAGGCCGGAATGAAATTTTCCCTCCTAATTCATTTAGTCGAGCGGTATCTTTTTTTTTTTCTTTCTCTCTCTCTTTTATTATTGAAACGCAATTTCAGTTAGAAATAACTACTTCCGAACAGAAGCGCCTTTATTTGTATTCAAATGCCACAAGAAACGCATAGACTCTTCCATTAAAGATAAATAATTGCTTTTGCGACTCGATTACCAAACGAACTGGCGCGTACGCAAGAACAGAAAGAAAATAAGAGAAAAATGGCTCTTGGCAATTCCGAGTAATTAAATCGTAGGAAAAAAAACGACGAAGAAGGTAAAACCGATCCTCGAGCGAAAAAGAGCGAGTTCTTTTTTTGCCACGAGTTCCTTTCTTATCGCGCCGGCATTGTCGTGACGGCTAAGCCACGCACGTAGCTCGAACAAAAGAGAGCCGCATGCGCTCTCCAGCGTTTACCCGCGTTTTTCGCGCATAGTACGGCGTGCCAGGTGTGTACAACAAATAAAACGAGAAATGTGCGAAGGTCGAAACCCATGGCGTTGAAAAAAAAAAGACAGCAGGTGTAAGTAACGGAACGAAGAAGGAGAGCGCGCGGGCGGAAAAAGCAGCGTCGAACTTCGCACGCGGCCGACGTGGACGAGGGTGTGGGGCTTGAAAAATGCTTTCAAGGCGGCAGACTGATTCGATTTTTCCGTAGGTATAATCTAGAGCTGGTCGGTGGTGGCGGTGGTGCTGCTGTTGGCGGGGAGGAGGAGCGAGGCAACCTTGAACTGGATTAGCGCGGAATTCGAGGGAGTTTATATAGGCGCGCGGTAGGAGGGCCGAGCCACCACGTCAATGTTGGCCGGCTCGTGATCTTGGATGGCCGATAGGAAATGTACGTAATGTAATGAAAACGGACGCGCGCGAGTCTGTAGCTAAGACGACGGGATTCAGCGAGCGGCGAGAGAGATAGCGAGGGGGTGGGGGGGGGGAAGAGGATGTTACCGAATGGCTTACGACGGATTTAGCTTGGGACTTCTCGATGCTCCCGATAGAATTTGTTCTTATTGATTCTCTATTGATTGCCAGAGTATTTTAGCCTCTAGCAGTCTAGCTGTACGATGTCTATATACTGCAATGATTTGCTTCTTTTTATTTTGTGCTCGCAGAATGCTTGGAAAGAAATGAATGAGAATTCGTAGTCTTGGTTTTTTTTTATTGATCGATAAAAACATTTTACGTTATTTAAAACGGTTTGAAAATTTATTTGCAACGCCTATTTTCAACTCTTTCGAGTCGTAGTGTTAAAGTTTTTATTTACAACAAATCAGATCACAAAAATAAGGTATTTGTACAAAGGCACTTACTAAATACATATGTTTGTACATGAAGCTTCAGAAAGTTGACATAATGTTGAAATAAGTTTATGTATAATATAGCAAATCATCATCGTTTATTTTTCTCTAAAACATCATCCTTTACACGCCCAAAGCCATATCGAAATCATGTTCTATTAATAAATCAAAAAAATATACGAACATTTTTCACTCAAGATAAGAGCAAAAACTTTAAAGTTTTGCCGATCTCTCTTCGAAAGAGAGAGAGAGAGAAAGCGGCGGAGGGCAAACCGAGGGATATATAATTGAAGGAGAAAAAGAAGCATAATTTCACGCTCCAATTACATCAAATTACGATGACACTCGGAAAGCGACGTGTTTTATTGGGAATAATACCTCCCTTTTGAAACTCATTTCTCCCTCGTTCCATTAATCACGCGGACTGCGCAAACTTTTAATAACCGATTGATAACACACCGACGACCGCGACAGCGACAGAGAGAGAATATTTTTACATCGAAAGCCTGGAGGCGCGCGACACATTTGTGTAATTGCGCTCGCCGAGTGTACGTGGGAATTACAAGCGCGCAATTTTCATTAGTCCCTCGCTTCCCGCGAGCGCTCTCTTCATGATCGAATTCGAGCTCTAGTCGCGACGTTTTCAGCCGTGGACACGTCAGCAGCAGTAGCGTAGCAGCCTTCGCTTGGCGAAGGGCGGCCGTTAAAGCCGACGGACGGCCTTAGTGGATAATTTACGATTGACGTTGCCGAGCCTCGGCAGAAAGTACACGTGTGAATTTGCCCCGGCCTGGGGGAAATTGCGATGGAGATAAGCCGCTCTCGTACGAGCCACCCTCCCCCTCCTCCTCCTCCTCTGCTCTATACCGCTGCGTTTGAATTTTAGCTTAATTGAATGATCACAATGCCATAAGCGAATCGATTTTATGCCTTGTAAATATGCCCGACGACTATGAGCTTTTTTTGTCTCGACGATTGTTTTTTTTATTGCGTAATTTTTATCTTGCCTGGAGCGCTAACGGGATTGCATGAAGAAAGAAATAGTTATAGAATTTTATCATCGAAGCACTCTGTTGCCGACGCTGAATAGCAGATTCTCGAGTAGACTTTTAAGTAACAAAATATATTCGTTACATTCATAAATATGAACATTTCAATTGGTATAAGGCCGACTGATTTTTCAATAGGGTTTGCAAAGACGGGAGCAAAAAGAAGAGAGAGAGAGAGAGAGAGACAGTTTTGCGCCGTTGAAAAAAATATCAAAATGACGCAAATAAAAGAGTCGGCCGTTTTCAAAGGCCGCGGAAAAGAATGAAGTCGATCAGTAGAGCCGAGTCTCCCGGCAATTAAAGCTACCGTCAAAGAGAAGCTCAACGACAGAAAGAGACAGAGACAGACAGACAGACGGAGTTCCTTTATAAATAATGATTCGTATTCCGTTCGCTCATTAGAGCAATACCTCGGCCCGAAAATATTGCGCGTGTGGACTCGGAAAGAAAGAGACAGACTAAAACGCGTCGCACAATAACCCGTTCTTGACCTCAAAAAAAAAGAAGAAAAAAAAGGTTTTATACATATAGGTGTATACCCGACAAACCTTTTTTTTTGCACTCTCGTTCCCAGTCGCACTCCCGTCCTCGTTATAACGCTATCGCTCCAGAGCGCGGTAAATTCAGCCTTCTCCTCGTTTTTCCTCTCATTGTCGAGCTTTCCACCGCTCTTATTTTTCTCCTCTCTCTCTCTCTCTCTCCCTCTTTATTTTTTTCCCTCTTCCTTCTTCCTCTTCTCTCTTTTCTTTTTCTGCGCCCGCGAGCACGGCTTTTATGTGAACACAATTAAGCAGTTTCACATGCAACTGTTTACATGCGCGCACGAACTCTCAAAGTTATTTTCTTTACTTGCGGGCGAGAGAAGATTCGCTCGGCTAAGCTTTCCACATGCGAGCTTTTTCTCTCTCTCTCTCTCTCTCTCTCTCTCTCTCTCCCTTTCCCGGCTTGTTAGGTCGCCATTCTAGTTGGCTTTTGGATCGAGTACTGGCTTTGTTATACCCAGGCTTAATCTTTTGTTACACTTTCTGCTGGAATTCAACATTTGCCCAGAGTTTATTGATTTAAGCACAAAAGCTCATTAGAATCGTAAATACGAGTAGTCAACAGTAGCGTGTGTATGCGTGTGTGTGTGTGTGTGTGTGTGTGCGAGGGGGTAAAGCTCGAGAGCGATCGCGTTTCTTTTTAAAAATCCCGAAACGTACATTTTACCAAGCTAATGGCACTTGTTAACCACTCAACGTTGTGAAATAATTTTAAAATAAACAAAGCTCGACTTGCACTCGACTTTATATTTCGTGACAAAGTACTCGGATATTGTACGTCAACAGTCAATAAAAATATTTCTCGGCTCTATCGTTAATTCCGTAGTTTTTTCCTTTTAGCAATTACAACCTTTCACGGAAGACTTTAATACTAAGAAACGAACTTCCACCACAACTGTAACATAGTTGACGTTTCTAATTGATACAAAAAAAAAATTAATAACGCGTTTATAACGACGCGCAAAAGTACAATCGTGATCTGATTAATTACGGGTTCCTCCGATAAAAAAAAGGAAATCAACAAGCCATTCACAGCAATGGTAACGAGGAGAGAAAAGGAGCCAGCCACTCGCTTCTCTTTTTCTCTAACCCCTTACTCGGCGTGTCAATGCGCTTTTAACGCGTTTAATTCTCAGCGGAAAAAATTCAAGAGGCTTCCGAAGAGCTAGTAGTAGTCGAGAGAGAGAGTTTTATTACGCACGCACTGATAAGGCTTTCTCCCTATAACCCCTTGATCACACAAATCAGCTCGAATACCGAGAAAAATTTCAAGTCAGTCGAATGAACAGTGCAAACTTTGTATTCAACGAAATATACGGGTTTTGTCATTTTCCAGTCAAAAGGTGGAAATCAACGCATTTTTTTTGCAGGGAAGCATTTCGTTAGCGAAACTAAAAATTCCAGATAACGAGCGTTCGCACGCGAGTCTCGAATTTACATATTAATACCCTCGATTTGAAAGAAAGGACTAGGCAGTAGAGCTAGAGCTAGGAGTATTCGGCCCACGGTAATTCAAATGCTGTCAAGCCTTGCTATCCCTCTCTCCATTATTCCCTTTCTCCTTTAGCATTGCTTTATTA
Source organism: Anagyrus pseudococci (assembly GCA_030522585.1). Taxonomy (NCBI): domain Eukaryota; kingdom Metazoa; phylum Arthropoda; class Insecta; order Hymenoptera; family Encyrtidae; genus Anagyrus; species Anagyrus pseudococci. Next base: position 93 of record JAPYYQ010001162.1, on the reverse strand, counting down.
CACGTATAAATAAGTATAAGTAAATTTTACAACAAAATTTTAGAAAATTTACTATACTGTATAGGTTTTGGGGGACAGACTCGAAATATATTA
>JAPYYQ010001161.1:0-38859 GCA_030522585.1 Anagyrus pseudococci | reverse complement strand
TCTCAACTCGTGTGAGTTGTCACCCTCGCTTTGCTCGGGCGACAAACCTCACACTCGTCGCGAATCATTTTTTATGCACTTGTATCGAAATGTACTATAAATAATTACAAATAAATTTTGCAGGTACATATGTTTCCGATTGCGACTCCAAATGCGTTGAAACAATTGCTTGTTCAATGAGAAAATGCGTGTGTAAGGATGGCAAATACAAACCACAGCCAGCGCAAAAACCCTGCGTATGTCCACCCTGAAAACTCAGTTTTATTAAATTTTTCAGAATAAAATTAAAACAAAAATAAATCAATGTATGTCGTTTTATGCTGTTTCAACTTTTGCCTTAAACTTTAAACGTATTAATTTTTTATTAAACCATTAATACGAAAAATCCGGCCCAATACGTTCATCAAAAGTTTTTAGAACCTTACCAAAACATGGTGAGATATTGCAATTATATTAAAAGTTTGTAACGTTACTCAATAATCTACAACAATAGAGCCGTGTCAAATATCATTACAACAATGAAGCCACAAAAGCGAATTCGAGATGTTGCTTAATTAATTATCAGAATTACCAGCCACTCTTCTCGTATTTGCAATTGTTGTTAATCAATGATTTCTTTTTCAACCGCAAAAAGTAGCATTTGGAAACGCAAAACGACTAATGATCAAACAAATCTTCAAAACAGACTCTTTCAAAATTAAAACGCGTATCATAGCACCTGATACGGAAAAAAAAGAAATAAAGATCAAATAATTCCCTTTTCCTTTTTAATCGCAATTCCAACTTTCTTCGATTCTTTTTTTCTCGAGCCAAATCTTTTTCGCTAATCCACCGGGTGTCTCGGCAGTAGCAGCTGCACACCTCGCTATCGCATTAGCCAAGTCTCGAGCGAGGGTGGGAGCCCCAAGGAGACAGCGGCAGTAGCAAGTTAAAGGTGACGCGCGAACGCCCAGTAAAACGAAGAAATACAAGGAGAAAACTGCTCTCGGAAGAGCTTGGCTATAAGGGTGGGGGGGGGGAGAGAGAAAATGTGCTCGGCAAGAGAGACAAAGAGCGAGTCCGTGAAGGAGTAGAGAGCGCGACGGGCCACTGGGAACTTTGATCGCGAAGTTTTCCTTGCTTTTCAATTGACTCTTCCCTCTCTCTCTCTCAGCCCGACGAAGAGAGAGAGAGAGAGAGAGAGAGAGAGAGAGAGAGAGAGAGAGAGACAAAGACGAAGGGCCTGCGAGATCGCTCGGTGGAAGGACGAGGCAAGTCTGGAGGAAGAGGAGACGGGGGTATTCGGCAGAACCACTGGCGCTTGACAGTTAAAGGGATATTCCTGGGCGCGTATATACATATAGCCGAGTGCGCTCTGCATAAAATACCAGCTGCATACTGGCGCTGACAGGTTTAGGCAGCCGATCCTCCGTGTCGAGATTGCACCTCCTGCCACCCCCCCCCTCCAAAGATATCTCCCTCCACCGCCCGTTCCCAACAATTTCCGTCATTACATTAACAATGCGCGCAATGCTAGCCGGTTATGCGCGTACACGCGCGCGCTCTTATTCCTTTAGAGCGCTCGGACGAATCGAATATCGTGTTCGCACGAGTGGGGGAAAATAAACGGGCGCAAAAGCCACTCGCTTTCTATAACCGTCTCTCTCTTTCGACCAGCTAAGCGCGTCGATATCAAAAACTCGCGCGTCTCGATGGCAATTTAATAATCCAGAAGAGAGGAGCTCGATTTCTCGGCAAACACGCGCACCCGATGTTTGCTTGAGCGTTGTATACGCGCCTGAGAGAGAGAGAGAGAACTGTATTCGAGAAGCGGCGTGTGTTATCGCTTTTCACCCTACCGCGGTGAAAAAAGGGGGCGGACTGAGCGAGACGGAAAAACGGCTGCGCGGGTATACATATATACACGCGCGTCTGGTACGGTTCTTGATTCGCCTCAATTTTTCCCATCGCTCTCTCTCTCTCTCTCTCTCTCTCTCGCAACCGCCGTAAACATCAAATATTCGTAACTTTATTTGCTCGTAAGCCCGAAGTTTTCGCCGTGTTTGCTCTCGATATACACGCGTCGCGAGAGCGCGACGTGTATATACGATATCCCCCCCGCCCTCGCTTTTCTCTCGGCCCACTTTGCTATTCAGTTTTACACGGCTACGCGTAGAATCCGGATTAGTTGTCAAATATTTTGACAGTCATTATCAATGCATATGAAGTTCAAGTTGCGCGCGTGTTTACACGGGCCGTGCATGTGTACCATGGCGTTTTTCAACTTTGCAATCGGACGGGCCTTCGAAAAATTCGCCTGCGCTCAGTTTTGTTCAAATGCCGGGATCGATTCGCTATTGCTCGAGCATATTCATGTTGTCGGCGAATGGAACAATATCTGGCTATTTTTTTTTTCAAAAATGCATACTCCAGTTGAAAAGGGTAGTCGAACGTTGATTTGGGTTTTATGCTGGATATGTAAACCGATACTTGGAAGCCGAAAATGGCTCTTTTTTGTCGGAATGATTAATAAGTGATTTTTTTTCGGTATATCGTTGATTGGAATATTTTCGTGGGTATCAAATTGTCATTCAAAATTTAAAAAAAAAACTATGTTTATTAAGGTTATGCTCATTTTTGATTGGACAAACAAGAGCATCGACCACACAGTTTCCTGAATATTTTTGTAAATTTTCAAAATTTTTATAAACGCACATACACGAACAAAACTAAAGCCGGAAAATTAAAGCCGCTCGCGAGAAATATTAAAATCTTCTGATTAAAAGAATATAGCCCGCTCGTCTTCGGGCCATCTAAGAAAATAAGGGGCTTTCGCGCAGACGCGCCGTAAACTCAATTAATTTCAAATTTAACGCAAGCATCTCGACGGAGCAACTGCCGAATCACCCTCTCCCTCTTTCGGCAAGACCCGCATAATTTAGCCCAGAACGGTTAGACGGGTAGGAGGTCGTCAGATAGCTCGAGAGCTCTTCACCTTCCTCACCCCCGATGCTCCCGAGCTAGTATTTCGCTCCCGCGGGCGCAAACTGCACGCGGCAGGTGCGGCTATACTAGAGAAAAGCGTAAGGGGTAGGAAAGAGAGAGAGGCCTGTAAAGCTCGATCGTACCACCGCGATCGGCAAAAAAGAGCTGCCGGAAGAAACGGCCTGAAGCTCCGTGTGCGTTCAACCATTTTCCTTCTTCTCTGTTTCCACTTTTTTCTTTTTTTTTAACCATTTTTTTTCCTTCATTCGCCGCTTGCGCGTGCGGCCTCGAGAGAGAGAGAGAGAGAGAGAGAGAGAGAGAGAGAGAGAGACGTCGTGCCCCTCGATTCTACATATTAATTGCCCATTATTTCCATATGTAGTACACGGCTCTCTCTCTCTACCGGGCAAAAACGAAGCGAGAGGAGAGCGCGGGCCCCGACGTTAACGAGCTATTTAAATAACAGCGAGCACGCGCGCGCGCTTGCGCTCTCTCTCTCGTGGCTAACCGAATTTTTAAATAAAATTCTGATCGGCTTTCGTGGTACTTAGATGCAAATAAACGTCCGATTTGCATGTAAAAAGCCTCTTAAATGTCGAGAGTTGTCAAAGCCTGGGGAAAAAAAAGACGAACCAAAAAACCAACAACAGCAACAACAAAAAACGCAGGCATTGCGCTCGGAATTGTAATAAAAAACAACAACAAAAAAAGAGACCCGGCGCTTATTCTCTCTCGCTTCTTCGCTTTCTCTCGTTTTTACACTCTTCACTCTGCCGACAAAACAACCTTTCTGGATAAGTGGACACCACTTCGGGAGCTTTCACACGCACGCATAATCGTCAAACGACAAAAGGCTTTTAAAAATTTCAATCTTAATTAAATACAAAGTCACGTATACATACCGATGATTCTTGCCTTCCCTCGATTAACTCATTACCATAACCGCCAAAGTCGAAAGATCAAGTTGACCTGTCGTTTTGTCTATGGGTCTCGGGGCATCGGGTAAGGGGATCGATATAACACCCGCGGGCTCTCTCAACAAGCTAGGTATATATCTCAGGGCGGCAGGCGAGGATAAGTCTCTCAGATTACTCGCGCAAAACCATTGCCGAGTGCGTTCCCTCTCTCGGCTAAAGCGTGTGTAGGCTGGAAAGCGGTCCTCGAATGCGCGTATATAGTCGGGTTAGCTCTCTCTCTCTCTCGATTGTATATAGGATTGTAGCCGGCTGATTCGTCGCGGGCTTTTGGTTTCAATTCTCGCTTTGTGCCAAAATCGAGAGAAAGAGAGAGGGAGGAGAAGAGACGCCGCGGTTCGTTTGGGGGCTTGTTGTACTCTCCGTAAGCCGCTGCTGTGTGTCAGTCGTGCCATTCAGACAGACAATCCAGCTGTTCTTGTATGCTACGCTATATATGGCTATAGAAGCGTGGAAATGAGGACTTTGAGTCGAAGCCTCCGAGTATAATGTCGTGGCGGCTCTTCCAAAATAGTCTGACCGACTGAAAGGATACGCAGAAGGATGGCGAAAAAGTGGACGTGCCTCGTTTTAAAAAATATAGAAGCTGCGTAGAAGGGGAGGTTTAAGAGGTAAGAAGGTGTGGCGAGCGAAAAGTGTCGGCGGAAAGGATGACACGAAATGAGAGAGAGAGAGAGGAAACGATAGCGAGAGGGCACGTCTCTCGTAGACAAGCGAAGACGATCTGTACCGCTGGCATTCGTTTTCGTCGACCACTCCATGTAGGTCTCGTATAAGTGGGCTACGGGGGTAGGATAAGAAGAGGAGAGGTCTAAGCAGTTCGAGTTTCGTTGGGTAGATATGGCTGTACACGCGGTTTGCTATATACGTGTGTGTCGGTGGGGAAGGCTTGTACGCGGCGCGTGGGCGTAAGGTGGAAGCAAAGTGCCGGGTGCTCCGGTGCTGTTTGTTATTCCAAGTGCATATCCGTTTCTTTGGAACTCCCCCCGCTCTTACCACCCCCCTCCCCCCATAGAGCTTCGCCTTCTTCGCTCAACTACGAATTCGCGCAACTAACTCGCGGATCTCGGTGATACTCCCGCACTATGTGTGTGTGTGTGTGTACATGCGCACAGACAGGCATAGGCAGTCTGGGTGGTACTATAACCAGTTATCCCTCGGCTGGAGCGCAGGCAAACACTCTGCTTCGCAGCCGTTTGAGTTGCGAAGTGGCGGTTTCATGCGCCGATACCGGGAACCACTCGACTTTCGCCCTCCCTTGCGCTTTCTCTCTCTCTCTCTCCCTCTCTCTCTCTTACTCTGCGATGCTCTCTTGAGCGCTATCTGCTCTCCGCGAGTCTCAAGCGCGGCGCTTCGCTACCGCGTGCAATTTCGCCGCTCTCTCTCTTTCCCGCCCAAGAGACTCTGCGCGCCGAGCCCTGTATAACTACTTTAAGCCCCGCTACTCTTCGCGGCTAACCTTATTAATCTTTGTCTCGCGGTAACGGACCTATCTGGAATACCCTCATCCCGATCCCTCCCCCCGCCCCCTCTCTCTATCTCTCTCGCCGTCTCAGGCTGATAGTTCGCTCGAAGGGGAGAGACTAGGAGTGCATTTCGCAATGAGTTTCTTCCTCGAAATTGATTGATCTCGCTCCAAGTGTTCCCGCATAATATACAAGTTTCCATCGAGCATCTTCACGGGAGTCTGCTTCAAGCCTCCCTTTAGGCTCCCCCCTATATATATACGCGCACTTTGGTCGCCGCGCTTACGCGTTGCTTCCAGAGTGCGATCGCGATTTGTAGCAAAATTTCGAGCGCACGCGAGGAGCTTGTTAAATTCCGTAATTACCTTGTTCGATCGGAGATTAGTAATATAATTTTATTAAGTTTATCGGGTGATAAAATTTTTTTATAATGCGCCCCTCGAACGAAAGAGAGCTCGCGTGATTACGGAATTTTATAATACACGTTCTAGTACACGCTGCTCCCCTTTTTTTATCTTATTGGGGTTGCAACAAACGAAAATAAAAAGAAAACAGAAAAAAGGGAGAGAACGAATGGAATTCGAGCGAGCAACTCAGAGGGGGAGCAGTGCAGGAGGAGAGCGAGAGGACAAAAATATTTATGCAGCGTGTATAAATCTCATTAAAATATACGGGAGTACTTAAACTCGCATTGAAATTCGAATTCACATCGCGTATTGTTGCCGGCGCGGGCTAATAAAAGCTCCAACTAATCGGATTATAATCTTCCATATCCGGGACTCGACCCGAGGCATTACCTTATTAAATATGGCGTTGACGGCTCTCTGCTAATGTACAATCCTGAATGCGTTATGTACGTCATGCCCAGCGTTACACAAGATTAAACCACTGGTTATTTTTTCCTTTTTTTTTTTTTGTTTTGCTTTTTATTTCTTTTTAAGAACAGAATTTAAAATTGATTAAATTAGTCTATCGCGAGCGCGGAAAAAAGTGATGTGTCTATTATAATTTAAACTTGATTAAAAAGTCCTGCGGTTTATTTAATATTATTGACATAATTCTTATGCTCCATTAGCCTCGCTCTGGCTTAATGCCTCATCTAATTATAAAATTTACCTTTTCTGTTTATATCTTCACTTACTCCGAATCAAATGAATAATGCCAACGAAGTTTTTTTATCCCGTTTTACCAAATAGCACACGACTAATAAGTTAGGAAAAAAAACGTTTATTTCGAAACCGCGAAGTGGCAATGTTAAAAGTATCAAAAATAATTTTGAACCATTTTGATATTGTCAGAGCTAAAGTTAATCTGTACTTTATCGTTTGTTTCTTTTTTTATAATTTTTTGTATTTTTATAATATTAAATTATTTAGATACTTAATTTGATTTCCTACGCGAAAGGTATTTTATTTTTTTTTTATTTTAGATCCAATATATGATTTAGAAGGTTTTGATGCAATAAAGTGATATGAAATTTATTTGTACCATACAATGAGACACGTGCAGTATCCTAAATTCACTCTAAAAAGTCCTAAAACTAGCGATCACAAAAATATAAGCTGAAAAAAGAAAATCAAGTTTGTAACTTTTATGTTTGACTTTTTTTATATCGATGCAAATTGCTCAGACAGCATAGTCGAAATTTCTCCAAATTTCAATACGAACTGGGAAAAAACTAAAAGTCCATATTTAAAGAATTCTTTGGACGCCGAGAAAACGTGTTTGCTTTTCTCAAAGTATTTCCACAGTTAATGGCTACGGAAAAAGAAACAAAAAAAAAACGAGAATTTTAAAAGCCTATTCGCGCACCGACAAAGCTCATGTGCAAGGGTATAATGCTCACCGTTTTCTAAAAATATTTGACGCTTTAAGGCGAGTGAGAGGGCGGCCAATTGATTCCGGCAGCATCTACAGGTGAAGCTCAAGAGCAGTCCGGTGTTTGAACTAGCTAATATCGAGTTAGTCGGTAGCAATGCCTCCTTGATTACACTAACAGAGCTCCCCTTCCCCCCGCCCCTCTTGAAATGCCGTTTTCAAGTTAAACGCTCGATTTCCGTCGACCGATGAATCCGAACGATCCTCCCCCCTCCCTGCTCCCCATATGGCTTCTCTGGCTCGTTATTACATGGGCGTGTGTTTCGACGAGACGAACACGTGTTCTCACCCGGCGCGATCTTTTCACGCCTGTCTTATTTGAACGAAATTATGTGTACATTAGCTGTAACAAGTATACTCTAACCGCACTGCGTAAACCGAACGCAAACGAAATTTTCGCGCGTCAAGCCGTTACTTTATAATCTCTATCTCTCTCGTCAAGCTCGAACACTCTTTATACGGCGGGTAACTTTTACGAAGTCGACGCTTGCGGGCAGATGTATATATCGTTAAAGTGAATTATCACGGCGTGGACGCGGAACGATTAAAAGAGGTACACGCAAGTATTTTACATTGCATTAACCGCCCGGCTAAGTGGCTGGCTTAATGACCGCAAAGAGGACACGTATTTTGAAAGGATAGAGAGAGAAAAAATAAAACGCACACTACGCTCGTATATACGCGTCGCTCGATTAGGGAGTTGGGATATTGATGACTTTTTAATATTCAGCAATATATGCGTACGAGCTGTTATAATTCCCGTGCAATCTTATCCCCGAGCAAAAGGATGCGTGTGCCCGAGAGTCGAGGGGGAGGGGGAGTAGTTCGCGAAAAGCTCGGAAATAAATCATGTCGGCAGGCATAGGTTTAAACAGCGGCATATAAGAGCGGCGCGCGCGGCAGGCTCGCATGAATTATTTATTAATTGCTCTCAATGAACTGTTGCCATGAATAATTCGCCGGAGTATAGCGAGGGGAGGGGGGCTATAAGCGCGTGCGCCTTTTCATTTCTCCTTAGCGTATACTCCTTGCCCGCGTGAAAACTCCATTTATACGCAACGCGACTAGCAGAAGAAAAAAAGGCTCTCTCTCTCTCGGCACTTGTTATTGCAAATTAATTAAACGAGTCTACCGGCAAAGAAATTCTTCCGCTGAAATGCTAGTCAACGAGAGCAGAGAAAGAGAGAGACTTGTGCCACTCTATTATTTATTCGCATCGGCAAACATCTTCGAGATCTACTTCGATGCCGCCCCGAGTTGCGCACAATCACGAGTGCCGGCTGGGGGAGGTCCTTTACTCTGGAGCTCCTTTGCTTCCTGCGGGTTTACCCGTCGGGCGCGCGGCGTTCGCTTTCGTTTATCGAGCGCGCCGATTCCGCGCTCAAAGGGCTAATCGACGAGAGCAACCTCTCGTGTACAGCGGGTCTTGTTTAACGAACGAGAACTGATGCATTTCGGATTCTCACCTCGATTCACGGGTTTACTGCGAGAAAATTAATAGCGTGTTGCCCGTGTCCGCGAGAAGAAATGTGCATTTTGGAAAAATTGATAACCATCATGTGTATTGATATTGATGTGTATGTGTATAGATGGTTTGAAGCAAAGACTTTGAGTTCAATTTTTAGCTATAAATCTGGATAGAAACAATTGTTTTATAAAGAGATTTTCGTTATCTTATTATTCTGCTCTTTGCATACGGGACTACGTCAAATTTTCTCGGTCGACTATATACGAATTTTAACTTTTTAACCGCGCGATTTGTCAAGCTGCCCGCGTTTAATCACAGCAGCTCGGAAAAAAAATGTACGAGAAAAAGCGAGAGAGAAATAAAGAAACACGTCTCGCCTGCGTTTGTCGTTTGATTGATTCGTTGGGTGGACGTGTGTATACGTGCACGTGCGCATGTGTGAGGATGAGAGAGTCCGGGAGGGTGTGGGTTAAAAAAGATGAGAGAAGGCGATCGACGTCGTGGCAAGACGGGGGGGGGGGGGGGGGGGGGGGAGCGGGCAAAAAGTCGGGGGCTAAAAAAGGTAGAGGGCGGATAGGGAGATATGAGCGATGATGCGTTTGCGGTCGTCGAAGGGCCGCACGCGTACACGTATACGTGCGAGAAAGCGAGATGGAGTGAAAGAGCGAGATAGAGAGAGCGTGGAAGGAAGATAGCAAGGGGGAAGGTAGGATAGGGGAGGGGAGAGGGTCTGATAAATTCCAGAGCACGGCTTGATTTACGATCTCGGCAGCGCGCGGCCTGTCCTTATACACCCCGACGATCAGACGGCAGCAGCAGGAGTAGCAGCCTCCGGGGAGATTTTCGCGGGAGGGACCGGAGAACCTGTTTCTTGCTCCCTCTCGGTCTCCTCCCCCCCTCTCTCTTTTCACCGTCGCCACTGCCCAATTTTTTTTTTATCTTCGTCCTCCAGCGAGTGATGCTCGTTACGTTTTGATGTATACAGACAACATCGACGTCTCGGCTCTCGAAGGAGGAGATATACTATATATATATATACGGTGAGGTGGCGAGTGTAATTATACACCGGCGTGACGACAGAGAGGGAGCCCCCGCTGCGCGTAGAAAACAAGAGGATTTTATACGAGCAGCTGGCTCGCTTGAATAATAAAGCAAGAGAGAGAGAGTGTGATGCATATTACCATATCGAGAGGGCCTGTAATTATTATTCGCGGGGGTATACAGATGTGGAGCAGGACGTTATACCGATATACGTAGCTACACATCGGCAAGATGATTATTACGTAACGCGACGATTTGCCGAAATTGATTGAGAAGGAAAGAAGACGCCGGGTACCGATATAACATTGCCCACTCGGCAACAGAGAGAGAGAGATCGCTTTCCTCATAGCCCCCAGTCTCGTCGACTTATCGCTGTAAACATCCGAGCGTGCGCCTCCTTCACACGTATAAGCGGCCGTCTACACCTCACGATCTCATCGCTTCGGAAATCAAAAGCTCTCTCGGGCGCGCGCGCTTTTTCTCGCGCGCCTCTCTCCGGCAAATTGCCACCTTCGCGCGGCATCTATCGTCGTGTATCACGGATCCATCCGTTTTAGGCGTGCGAAATTCCATGCACAGGCTTACAAGGCAGCAGCAGAAGCATCAACGGTATACACACACACGTGTTTGCGCACATATACAGAGTGGCAGAGTCAAAGCCGTTCTCACGGAACTCTATATACATATATACGCGTACACGCCGAGAGCGCGAAAGAAAGGCAAATATACATACACGACCTGGAGTGCGCGGCGCGTTCTCCGCTGTGGTTTACGCGAGCCCCCGCCACGTGGACCTGCGCCCAAAAGCGAGCAGGACAAACACCACCGCCGAGAAAGAGAGAGAGCAAACCTAGTGCGTAAGAGGGGAAGGCCCGGGAATTAGGAGAGAGAGAGAGTTGGGTCGAAAGGCTGTTTGCACTCGTGCCCGAGCAAAAACGTCTGTTTCCAATTATATAATTAACCCTGGCGCGACGACTGTACAGCCGAAAAATAAACGGGCCCTATAGACGTATGTCGCCATTTGTTTGCCGCGGTTCGTTACGACGCAGGCAGCCTCTTGCGTTTCTCATTTTCGCCCAGGTACACAGTCGCCAATCTCGGACTCGCTAACAGTCGCACGGAATACACAGTGTATAGACCGCGCGCTTCGCGATAATTACTCGTGCATTCGTCGGAAGGCGTGTCAAGCGGCTCTCAATAGGCGCTAATTAATAAATACAGCGCGAAGAAAGCGAGTTGGTTGGAAAAATAAAAGCAAAGCGTTCCCCGTCCATGTCCACGCGCGTTATGCATATTTAACGCTTTCGGCCTCTCTGATACGCCCGCGATTCGAGTCGGTCTAAGAGTAACGGCCGAGCGTATAATATTCCGCGGCTGCTATACACGCATATACAAGCCTTGCATTCGCGTGCCATACATTGCACGTGTGTGTAAGTGTACGCGTGAGCGGCAGGGATTCATTAGGAAACAGAAACATAGCAATCATCATTAATGCTACGCTCTGCAGCCGTGGAATCGCGGCTGGCCCCGTATAATGATCGGCACTGCCGGCCAACGTCGTCGTAGCCGTCCCGGCAGCTACCCTTACGCCTCTCTCTACTTCCCTTCCCTCTCGATCTCTCTCTCTCGATTTGCCTCCAGCTATACACAATGGCGTATAAACTAAAGGATCGCGCGGCAGTGTGTGCCGGGATCATCTCCTGTTTGGCTTAATACTGCTACACTTTAGCCTGATGGCCCGTATACGGCCGCAGCCGCACCGCCGCCGACTCGTTTCTCCTCTCTATAATTTTATCGATAATTTTCAATGCATCCTTTACCTGCGCCTCTGCCTGTATCCTTTATGCACACGGCGTCTATACGTATACGTACATAGCTGGGAATTCAGGTTACGTCTCTACGAATGAATTTTCTATATCTGGTTTATATATATACCCACATATATATACACGAGCGTATCAACTACACAGTCTTCTCTCGCTCGTGAGCGTGCAAAATTCCTCGAGGAAGTTTCGAAAGAAATTCCGAATAGCGCATAAAAATGCCAGAGATACCGATATACCGAGGAATAGAGAAAAGGACTGATGGCTGTGTGTGAGAGAGAATCTCCTCGAGTCGAAGGCAAATTGCCCGTATTAGAGACGTATTATACTAACCAAAGGCGAAATTTCCCAAGCGCTATGTGGCCGCGCGCGCGCATTATGCAATTCTCGCTATCTCGGCCAGAAAGTATCGCGCTGGAGAGAGAAAAAGCCGCGGCAAAGGGTGCCTATATAGAGCTTAGGACTAGGCGGAGTGGGAAGGGCGAGTTATGGGTCGCGAGAGCGTATACACCGGTACCACGCGACTATTATACCTCCCCCCCCTCCCGCAGCTCGCCGAAATAATCTGGAAAGTGTAGACTAAAATTGCAGAGCCGAAGAGAAGGAGAGAGTGTACAGGGGGGGTTGACTTGTACGGCGTGTATAGGCTCGTGTGGTGAGAAAAGCGCCTCGGCGCGAAAATGACGAGGCGACACGCGCTCGCACGCGTCCCTGGAATAAGCCTGTATATACGTGGTGCGCCGGTATACAACAGCGGCCAGGTACATATATACAACAGGCATTATACACATGCGAGAGGCGTATTAGAGCAGCGCCGGGGCAAAGAGCCGAAAGAGAAACGGACTCGTGCGCGAGAGAGGGTATTAGTTCAAGAGGGGGGGGGGGGGGGCTGTCTTGGTGCTCGGCACGAATGACTAAATCAAAATCGCCGCGGCGCCGGGGCAGGCGCGCGCGGTCGCACCGATCGAAAGCCGATTAAGCTCGCGGAGAGGGAGAGAGAGAGTGGCGGGCCGATGCAGTCATTACTCGCGCGCCCGCGGACCAGCACGATATAGCGCTTATACGGCATAGCCGAGGATACGCCACGCGCCTGTCGGGTGTGTGTGTGGGTACGTGTGCATAATAGCGCCGGCCATTACGCGCCGCAGCCGCGGAGACCCTACACAGAGCCGCGGGCGTTGGCGTGACCCGATCGTTTTCTCTCTCTCTCTCTCTCTCACTTTCATCCACCGGCCGCATAGCAGTGCGGGCTCGCACGCCGCAGTAGCCGGGCACTCCCGCTCCCCCCTCTTCCACCTGCCTCCCTAGAGCTCGACGTGTTTATACGTATCTCCGGGGGCACTCGAGGCTATGCGGCCTCCTCCCGTCCACCATAGCCTTGTACACCCCGTCGGCTCGGCTACTTTTGGAAATTCGCGGCGGCGGTATTCGCGCTGTACACCCTTTGCCAACGCTTTAGGGAGTTATTGCGCTTATACACACACGTGTTTTTATGTATATACGTATGTACGTGGTGAAAAAACCGCGCACACACGCTAGAGACATGCTAGGCACACGCTTTCGGAGCTGAATTATCGTCTATAGAGTTTTATTGCGTTAAAGAAGCGCTAAATTTACGGCGACGAGATACGTATAAAGAGCGGCGACGGAGGAATCCGAGGAGGAGGTGAAATTTTTCTCGCGCTCGAGCATATACTATACGCCTGGGCCCCGTGTAGATAAGGAGCTCTAAGAGAGCGCTTAATTAAGCTATAAATATTAATGACTCGATCCTTATAATACTTTGGCGATAACACGTGTAGTAAACCCCCCACCCCCAACTCCGCCGCAGCCGCGTTTAATGAGTATATAGTAAAACGTATTAAATTACAAGTCGCGCATAAATTCGATTATGCATATACGGCTATCGGCTTGCGGAGTGTTCCTTTTTCTTTTTTATATTTTTAATAAAATCTCCAACGATCGCGCGCGTCAGCGAATTAATTAACGCGTCCGGAGAGTCGTGCTTTGCCTACCAACCCCACCGTGATCCTGCATGACTCGCCCACGGCTATAGGTGTATCCGAATGATGCGTGAAAATCGAAGAATGTACGTCTTAGTTGCAGTTTATTTAGCGGAGAAATTTGGAAAAAAAGCCGATTACAAGGATCACCGCATAACTCGCGCGAGTATTGTATTAAACATGATATCTGCCATATTTCTGCCGTTCTCTTGCATGCGCGCTTGTGTACATGAAAACATTGAACGACGACTCTTTTCATTCGATGCATTATCCCGCATTTCGAGTTACGCGCGTGTATTATCTCGTTTTGCTCTTGCAATACCCTCCCCTCAACAATGCCATAACCCAACGCTTTTATGCTTATCTTGAAAAAGTCAGTTTGCACTGTCGGGCGACGTTCGTTTCTTTTTTTCTTTTTTTAACATCCCGCTTTAATTCCAAACGCACACAGAGACACTCTTTCGCGGATAAAATAAATCGCTCAAAAGAGCGCAAGACGCGCGTCGCTGAAAAATATACACACGCGGGCGAAAACAAATCAAAATTCACCGTAAATCCGACGCCCAGCTATATGCAAGCCAAGCAGTCGTGCTCGGTTTACGCGATAAATCTGGCTTCGCGAATCCTCTCTCGGCCTTAATCTCCGAACACGCACGATATCGCAGTAAACTCTCCGGGTTAATTTTTCTTCAGCCGATTTCGGCTCCCTACAACGGCGACGCACCGAGAAAAAGTTTTGCGCGTGTCATTTTTCGAGGAATAATATTACGTATCAGATTTCGATTATTTTTTAACAGAGTTACGGGTAAGTACCAAAAAAGTCAATTTTAAAACCGCATATCACGAATTGACGAGGTTTATTATATCCGCGAAACGTGAGTATTAAGTAAAAATCGAAAATCCTCTTGCGATCAGCTCTACCTGTACATGTGCTTTCAATCACAAACGAGAGTAGTTCACTATATACTCGGAAAGCCTTTGCAAACAAGCCGCGAGATAATTACAAAAGCCGACCTTGTTTCAACAACAAAAAAACGGCATATAAGGGATAAAGGGAAAAAATGTGTGGTGATTGAAGGAGCCGCGGCGGTTATTAAAAAAAATGTACTTTTCATTATCGAACTATAATCTCCAGAGCCGAGGAAACATCGAGAGAGGGGCTGAGGGAGGATTAAAGCTAAAAATCCAGGCTAACGAAGCGGTCTTAATCTTGGCGTTATAAGGGCCAGCGTAATAAATGAGCTTTCCCGGAGAGAATCGATAAAGCGCAAGCCCGGCGCGAGACCCCATGACGCTGATCCTTCGATGAGATGCTCGATCTAGTCGACAAGACGGAACACCGATGCCCTGAGATTTGACTCGACCCTCTCCGCGTCCCCCCCCCCCCGCTTGGAGCACCTTCGCCTTGTACGAACTTAACTGACCGCAGTTTGATCGGCGATCCTCTAACGCCAAGGCTCATCTGTTGCTGGCGCTGCTGCAGATGTGATCGCAGGCTGATCGAATTAGGCGTGATTATACGAAGATATCGCTTTGGTACGCTGCTTTGATTAATTGCTGCACATTTACAGGGGCTCTTTTTATTTGTCTCTGGTACTAAGCTGATTAGGCGTAGATGAGCGTGTTATTTTTACAGCTATGATTATGATGATAGACTAAAGACTAGAAGTTTTATGTAATACATTCATATTGTTAGTACTTTTCGTTTTAGAATTAAGTCCGCGTCGATCGAGCAACGAGGGAATTTTTTAAATAAGGTGTACTTATACTCGTTGCTAATACTACACCGACCACAGCGCGTTAACTATACCAACAGCAGCGATGCCGCGCATTAGGATTGGAACACAAAGCATTTTAGTAGTCGAAAGAAACGAAAGCAAAGGCGAGTATTACAAGAGCCGGCGTGTTGTTCGAGGGGATAAATGCAATAAATTATCCAAATTTTCCATCAGCAGCAGCAGCAGGTAAAGCACACCGAATCCAGCCGCCCCCACATATAATTCATTCTATTTGATTATCCACGCGTATGGCTGCTGAAATGCCGAACGCTCGTCCTAGCCTTTAGCTTCACCCCCATCCCGTGCGCGCAATCCCAATAGAACGAAGGCTAAGCGGCTGCACACTTAACGTGCGGCCCCCGTGTTTGCGCGCAACCACCGCTGCACACGTATACATGCACTCTGTATATGGCGCAAAGACAGGTAGAGAGAGAGAGAGAGAGAGAGGGTGTATCCGGTAGCGCTGTTGACGTTTTCCTCCGCCCACCCTGCCGTTTCAAGTCGGCTATCCGAATTCCAATTAAGATCGAATTCGCGCCCTCTTGGCTTTTTGCCACGAGAGCGCGCTACGTCCCCCTTCTTCGCCCTCCCTATGCGCTGATCCGCGCTTACGCGTAATCGGAATCGCGGAGCAGCGGTAACGGTAGACGCGCCGGCAAACGGAGCTCTCTCTCTCTCTCTCTCTCTCGACCCCTTCCACCCTCTTACGCTTGTCCCAAACTATTGTCGGTCGAGGCGACTGCAGCAGCAGCAGCAGCTGGTGTCGCGACAACTCCTCGGCAGCGAGTCGACCCAAGGGCTTAAGCAACCCTGGCCATTCCCCTTGGCTGCGTTACTGCGGAAGCCTGTAGCAGCCCCCCCCCTCTCTGTAACGCTCTCTCATCTAGAGTCCGGAGAGCGAGTCTAAGCCGTGCTTGCGCCGAAATAACGAGCTATCGGGGGAATTCGGTTGGCTCTCTGCGCGCAAGGCTTGCGGCTCTCTCTCTCCCGGAGCTTTTCCCCCCCTGTCACCAGCTTCTCCTCCACCACCAGCAGCGTTGCCACTACACAACTATACTAGAAGCTTCTGTTCCTGCTGCTGCTGTTGCGGCTCTTTTCGCACGCGGCTCGGGAGGAACAGGGCTAGACAAAGGGGTTATTTACGGCGGGCAATTATTTATCGGCAGATGCTCTTTGACACTTTGAGGGAGGGAGAGAGAGAGAGAGTCGCGGGGATTAGCCGGCCGCGGGCACAAAGAGGGCCTAGAGGTATGTGGGTTACCGGGAGAGGGAGAGAGAGGGAGTACTCGTGGTCCGGAAAGAAAGGGGGCGTAGCAGCCTCGGCCTCCTCCTCCGACAGCCCCCGCTGCTTTTGTGCTCGGAGCTATACGCATGCGAGAAAGAGAGAAAGGGAGAGAGTTGGAAAATGAAATCGGCGAGATAACATCGCTACCTCGGCCACTGCATTATGGATCAAACGGCCCACGAGCGAGCGCGAGAGAGAGAAAGATCCGCTTGTAACCACCACGCGATGTAAGCTCCAGCTATACGCAGCACTCACCGTGTACGCTTGTACTCTCACAACGTTACAAACGACAATTTCGGGTATGCCGCTTTTATCCATCTCTTTTTTTTTTTTGTATAATTTTTAATTTAACGCGGACATCATTTTTGTAATTAGGCGAAGTTATTAGTGACCTTTACCAAAGAGAGCTTTCAATGTAAAATACGCTGGTCTGAAAAGCAAATTTGCGTCTATAGCTAGTATATAAACGAAAGAGCTTCGCAATGGATTGAATATCAATTATGTTTGTACAGTCGACACGGCAAAGTCGAAAGATTGTAATTTCGTAACAAACAGTTGTACGTGAGCAGTTGAACTTGTTTAAATATAAACGATAATTTCACGACTGAGAGACAGAGAGAGAGCTAAAGCGCACAAACTTACGGAACTTGGTCCGTGTTTGTTTTTCATTAAATTAATTGCGTGGGAAAACGGCAAAACTCATTGCCAGCAAGGAGCGAGGCGCTAAAGTGCTTTTGAATTTTGACGTTTGGTCGCGTTTGCGTACAAACGCCCGCCTCCCCCCCCCCTGGTTAAACAGAGCGCGTTTTCTTTGATTTTTACCCTTACCTTTCTACACTTTGAATGTTCTTTAACGAATACATGCGCTCGCTACAAGTAATTAACTGGCATGAATTTGTGTTTGTCGACGGTATTTCGAAAATGAGCAAAAATGAAGATATTAAAAACTTATTTGTGTTCGTAAAATTTACGTTGATGTAATTTAATGTCAAAAGAAGCTTATTTACAACGTTATAATAAGGATATTAAATTGAAAATAATTTACATGATGATGATTACTTACCACAGGCATTTCACGCACGGGTAAGTCGGTAAACAAATGTTTTCGCGAAATAAAACCGAGGTTCGTTTATGAAACTGTGTTTCGATCGTTTAAAAATTAAATTGCAAGGTCACACTTTTGGTATCCCCTCGGGCACTTTCTCCGTCTGAAGTAGTTTTCCAGGCTGTCGCCGTAGTCTTTTGTCTCGTCGGTGATGCCGCAGCGGTTCTTATGGTATTGAATATTTTCGTTCTGAAATATCGAATTTGCAGTATCATTATACAGGGTTTAAGATTGCTCCAAGACGCGTGACAACTTTAGAAAATTCATTAAAAATCAATTATTTACGTACCATGCATATGACGAACGCTGCATGATAAATGGCAGATGGTTCGAAATATCGTTTGCACGTGTGTTCGAAGTACTTTAAACATTCAACATCGCCAGTGTCGTATATTTGTACGGCCTAGGAATAGAAAAAATTGTCGTTTTGAAAAAGTCAATAAAAGATTTACGGAAATATATAAATAAACAATGATAACGAATACATTTAAAGTCGAACTACGTTTAATAATTGAAAATCAAAATTACCAATTCCAGAGAATTTCTCACGTTCTTGATGGTAAATACGACGTTTAGGATTCCAGAGGGTGGAGTTACGGATAGCTACGAATAAAAATAAGTTGGTAATTAGTTCAGATCACGTATAGATGCGATATTGATGGGTAATGAAATTAATTTTTTTAAGTTTATTTAAAAAATTTAATTTACTTACCGGTCCATTGAACTTTGGAGAGCTGGATTTCGTAATGTGGTAGTGTATTTTTGGCGAGCTGGTCTGTTTAATAAAATTAACAAGTAAAAAATAAGAAAATATCGATTATACAAGTTTATTTGTGTTTGTGTCGTATATACTTACAGGACTAGCCAGTGCAATCGATACAACTACTAGAAGTAAAAGTATTCTGGACATGATTAGCTTTTTCGGATACTTTTCAATAATACTCAAATGACTACCGAACGAAACGCGTTTTTTTATACTTCTTTTAATCTAACTTTTACGGAAGTCGTTGGGAATTTTTTATTGCCTGGGAAAAATGCTAATTATACAGATTTCAGTAGTTTTTTCCTTATCTGCTTTATGTGTATTTTTCAACACTTGTTACAGTGATAAATATTCGTGTTGGATGTACAGTTCCGTTGACATTTGAATGCGCATCTAAAAATCGAATAATCTTTAAAATCCAATTAATTTATTGTTAGACACGTTGGAGAACATTTATAATTTTATTATACTTTTGAAGAAAAGTATCAATTAACTCGTTATCATTCGTCGATAACTATACTATTTAGAGCAATAAATAAAAGTAATTTCGAATAAAAAAGACATACACAAGTGTTACACATAGATAATAATCGCTTACAGCCCTGACATTTGATTAATCAACTTCAATGTCAGGTGTACACGGTCAATAGAGAGAGAGAGAGAGCTTGACGCACCAGCACACGATTCGCCGAGGGTTTTTTATTTATTCTCGATTTCGATTTTGCAAAATTCCCCAGCGTCGTAGTTACACACTTTAACATGTAACAGCCTTATCTGAAATACAATCTCCAGGACTACGTTTTAACCAAATGCTCGCGCAACGTCTCGGTAAATTTACCAACGCTTCTCTCGTTTCTCGCCGATTTTCAATCCGACTGACTTATATGCGCCTGAACTGACTCGGTTTTTTCGAAATAAAACGTAAACTCTCGGTGAGCGATACGCCGATAAACGCTCTTAGCCCTCCGAGCGAGAGTCATTCAAGCGCCGAACATGTCCAAGCGATAGCGAACGCCACGGGCGTAATTAACGCGCGAACTGGCATTCGCCAAAAAAAAAACGACTCGAACGCTGCACGGCCATTCCCGCAAGATTCCTTTTCCCCACACACACACACAGACAAACATACTCGTGCGCGCAAGAAACGTCGCGGAGACGCTGGAAAAAAAGAGAGAGAGCTCAGTGGGGCGCGCTTCCATAATTTACGCCCGGCAGATTCGGGCGCTAATGGGCCTAATTGCGCATTCCGCAGTCAGACTCGCGGCCGTGATCCTTTGAAGCGCGCGCGCTCGCTTCGTCGATTGCCCCCTTATAGCCGCACGAAGGCGCACACGCGCACGCTTGGGATAAAGGCCCGGGATAAGCGCGAGGAGAGACTCGTCAAAACGGGATTTTTCAATGTGCGCTCCCCTCCCCATCGATCAATGATTTCGAGCTTCCCTATTCAGCCAGCTGCTATACCGTTGCGGAGGGTAGGAATTCTTTGGCGTTTCACGCGTGTATCGCGCACGAGTGAGAGAGAGAGATACTTTTGCTCTTTCTCTCGCGCGCAATCGCGGATTATTTACGAGAAACTACGGCGATGTAGCCTATAGGGCTAGCTTACCGCTTGCCGATGGCTTGATTGATCGGATAATTAAACTCGGCGCTCTGTCGATTTGGCAATGGAAAGAACGTCGTTTATTTTTCTTTTCGCTTCTCATTCTTCTCGTTCGTTGTAGAGAAACTTCGGTTGGTCATTTAATTTATGCACAAGCGAAGAGCTTTAAACGTACAGAATCGTACGGACGTTTTGACGACGCGAAAAGAGAGAGAGATTCCCGCAAAGTATTTTGAAAAATTCTCGTCGAATGAAGTATTCGAACAATTTTCATCGTCAAATGGTACGGCGATATTCGCTTTAAAATTACGAGACTTCTTTTTTTATCTCTCTCTTTCTCTATGGCTTTAATTCAATTAGCCCACGGTATTTTTCATATTAAATCCATTGTTTCGCGTAATGAAATTCCGGAGATTCGAAATTGTCATTGGGGATATTAACGCCAATGAAATATTTACAAAACAACGGTAGGTCGTGATTATTATACAAAAGGAGAAAGTAATTTACAATTTGAAATGAATTTTTTTTTTAACTCGTGGTGAAACGGATAAAAGCAGTCTTTTCATGGAAAACGAAGTTAAAAAGAAAACGACAACAAAACGAAATGAGCAACCCATTAATACAATCGCAGCGTAGCCGCATCGTCGAAATAGACAAATTAGCGTAATACTCGGATGATAAGCAGGCGTTGAAGGGCATATAGTTATGAAGAGCCGAGGCAGCCGAGCAGAGAGAAAGAGAGAGAGTCATAAGCCATAAGAAACAGCAGCAGCACTCATTTTAAGCAATACAAGTAGCAGGAGTAAAAAAAGTCTCGGCTAAAGAGCGCGCGAGCAAGAGAGGGCAGAGAGAGAGAGAGAAAGCGCACGCACGGGAAATTACAGAGCGAGCTGTTTCCCCCCACCCCTCTCTCGTCATTTTTGTAGCTGCTACCCTATGCGCGCGCGCCCGCGTACACCTTATCATCCCGCGCGTCTCTTTCATCTCGTAATGCGGCAGTTTGTGCGCGCGCCCTCGCGCTATGTCTAATTATCCTAACAACACGGCCCAAGCTCAACAGCTCGGAACACACGATGCTCCGCGTATATAATGATCCGTGTCCTCACGCCCCCTTCAGCCAGGCCGCGTCTGCCTGTAGTTAGCGGGCAATAATATCCGCGCCGTCAACGCCAAGTCTACCGGCAGCAAAAATTGCCCTCCCCCCTCGCGTTCTCCTCTTCGCCAATCCAACGTCATAATTGGCCGCGTTTCTGCGCTTGTTATCGCTGATGCTGCGACACCGAACACTCCCGGAGCCTCTCTATATACAGCTAACGGAAGTGGAAATCGATCATCGAATGCTTCTTCTTCTCCTCGGCTTCGTTTTCTCTTTTTCCACTCGTTCCTCGTCGTATACGATTGTGCTTACTCCTCTGTGTCGTCGTCCCCCCCCCTCCCTCCTGGATTTTTATCTCGGCCTCGCCTATATCGCCCCTGCGTATAATTAGATTGATTTCACGTCCGACCGGTTTTCAATCTACTCCTATCCCCATGTACACCTATATATATATAATGTATACTGCTTCCGCTCAGCGCGGACCCTACGCGACGCGTCTCGGACGAGTTGATCTCATAAGCTCCTCTAATGATACGAATTTGGGAATCTTCGTTGCCGCGGCCGTTTGACGTTGAAGAGACAGGCTGGAATTTAACGTATTCATTGCCGCTCATAAATCCTGCCGTGCCCCGGCCAAATGCCATGGATATTTCCCGGTGTATATGTATTATACACACACACAGTCGTCGATATACAGAGAGCTCTGGACTTTTCGATTTTTTAATCAACGCGTATACGGCACCCGGAATATATATTCATATTCCGGCGTAAATCAATTTCGGTTATGTGTGTGGATACCGCGTGTATAGGCGCGACTTTATTGCCTGCTACCCGGCGTAATTGAATCCAGGGATTAGAGACTCCCCCCCCCCCACACCTCCCGATATACTCAGCGTCGCGCGTCGGAATATTTACTCGGGCTTAAATGGACACTTCTGTCGCACGAGACTGGCGCGCGCGGCTGCTCTTCTCTCTCTCTCCCAAGGATTTTTCGTAATAACAACGACTGTTATGCTTCTTCCTTTTTACACAGCGCTTCACAGAACTCTCGCTTTCGTAACGCTCGATCGTTAGTATCGCTGCTTACGTAAGGTCCCCGGTTATTACAGTTAAAGAAACACATTTATACATATATTTTTTTCCAACCTTACTCAAGATATGAATTTTCCTCCTTTTTTTTTCTTCCTCCACCTTGTGGGCACTCGTGGGAACGGCGTTTCCATGAGGACAAAGGAGACGCGCGGTACTCTTAAAAATCAATTATATAGCAATACGACCCAGAGCCAATTACATCCGGAGCGACGTGGCCTTTATTAGTTCTCTCATTTCCGCGATTACGAAATCAAAGGCGGACCCGAACGCTCGCGATTGGCGGACTAAAATTTTTCAGCATAAGCCGTATATGAGAGTCTTGGCGTTTGCGCCAGCTCGCATTCCAGCGGCATACGATCGATTCGCCCGTGCAGGCGCGCCCCGACAGAGAGAGAGAGGAAAAGATCCTTTTCAAGTCTTACCGAGTAAGACTGGTGGTGGGGGGGGGGGGGGGGAGAAAAGCGCGGGAGAGAAGGGATGGGGGAAAAGCCCGGGGCGCGGTGTCGAACACACGGAGCGACGGACACATTCAGAGGCGCGCGCGGCCGAGATTTTACCGCGTCATCCGAGAGAGTAAGAGCATTCCGAACCGTATCCCCGATTTCCCCTCGGCTGCTGCGGCGGTCGTCGCTCCGCTTGCATAGCTTTGCGCGCGTACGAAAAAGCGAACAGCAAGCGACGTGTGCTTCTTTCTTTTTTCACCAGCGATTATCGGCGCTTGGAAGTATAATAAAGAGAAATTGCGCGACGAATTATCGCATTAACTTCTGGGGCCACGAGGCTGTTCCTTTTTTTTCTTCCTGTCTTTATTCTCTGTTTTGGCGAGGCAGAGAGAGAGAAAGAACGGGACCGGGACGCGGTAGCACCGGTACTACATGCTCTCTTGCATCGATATAATGATAATGCGCGTGCGGGTATAGGATGCGGGAAGGGGATGAGGGGAGAGAGGGATAAATAGAGACGTTCGGGAAAATTGGAGCGGCGATTGGAGTATGAATATTGCGCCTGATATGGCAAAAGGACCACGGGATCCATCAAATTACGCTGCTTCCACGTATTTATACACAAATATATGTAGACGTATACGTATAAACATAAATACACGCGTATAACGTACAGCGTGAATGCGTATGTATCGGGGAGCAGCCGGTCGTTTGAGAGCCCGGCGAGCACCCGGCGATATGATGCTTTTAGCCCGTGTGTGTGTGTGTGTCGCTCTCTTTCGTTGACGTGAAATGGACGGTTCTCGTTAATCGTGGATACTTATATTTTAGCTTTGAATTAAAAATCGCCGAGCGAGAGTAAATAAAGCGGGCAAATTGGTTGTACAACCTTTTTATTTTTACGCTTTTTCTAAGATTATAAAGCAGCTGGTCGAACGTTGATTGGTAATTCTTATGAAATTTGCATAGAACAAAAAATTGTTATTAAAAAAAATCATATAAAAATTGAGTTATTAAAAAAAAAGGTAATATTTTATAACGAGTACATTTCAAATCTCTATTTGCCGTGTCTCTGCGAGAATCCAGTACCGGAGGATATTTTCGAAGGAAATTAACGGGACGACGTGTCATTATCTCTCGTAACATAACTCTTGCGCTATTAACAGGTGATTGCTTCTCTCTTGCCACTCACGTTATTACTAGACAAGTTTAGAGCACAATAAAACGTTCAGCAGGCGTAATTTCGTATGCGTACGTGTACTTCACACGGGCATAAAAAAAAATTTCGTAATCATGCCGGCGTGCCTATGATTATTATGTACCTATCATTATCGTGTGTATCACAATAAAAAAAAAGATGAAGAAGAGAAAAAATAATACCGACGCTAGCGTATCAATCTGAATCGATTAAAATGTCGAGTTTTGTTATTCCGTCGGCGTCGTCATGTTTGGATAATTCGTTAGATGATATTTTGACTGTCTCGTGAAAGGAATTGTTGCCTAGGTCTTCTCATAATGTAATATTCTTTATGCGGAGACTCTCGCTTTTTATTGGACTTTTGACAGCTGGAAACGTCTTGATTTTGAACGGCTTAAATTTTCAATTAGATAACCTACTCGGCATTTGAAGCCGCTCAAAGGAATGCCGTTAATATTTTCATGGATGTTAGGAGTAGTTAAATCGCGTATAAAAGCATTAGCGTGACCTCATAGCAGTATTCGTCTTTCATCTTGGCTTTTCTGTAGTTCATTTATTTTAATTAATTCTAGAGAATCAGAAGTCAATACTGCAAAAAACACTCGCGCAGGCTTTAAACATTTGCTTTTGTGCAACCCAAAAATGTATAATTTGAAAACTTAAACCGACCAATGGAATTGTAAACCGACCAAGCTGTAGATGGAATAATTATTCATACTCCATCTACATCTCCATTTCGTAAACAACAGAATAACCATCTCTCAATGTATATCTATATCCTCTCGCGTTTGTATCAAAATCTTCCGATCCCCTCCCTCCTCTGCTCCGACAAACTCAATATCAATAAGCGAAGGAGGACTAGAGCGCGCAGGATAACACGAGAGCGAGCCAGACACTCACACACCGCACGGGCGCGCGCAGCAACGGTGTATTATCAATCGAAATCGATTCAGGGGATCGCTTTCCCCCTATTTTCCAAGCCTTCCAGGCAAATATCTCTTTTCCGTCGCGCGGCTCTCCTCTAACCTGCCGCCCTTCCCCCCCGCACAGCTGCATAACATATTTTTAGATCGGGAAAAATCCAAGTTTCCCATCTCTCTTTCTTGCGTATAGCTCGAGGCTAGACGAGCGTAAAACGCAGAGGGACCAAGACAATCTAAGGGAAAAGAGCATTTCGATCGAAGAAGAAAGGACAGGAAGAGAAGCAATCGAGCAGCAGGAGTCTCTCTCGAGTACGTCTTGCCTCGAAAATGAGCTCGCCCACGGCGGTCTGGCCGACACATATATATACCAGCAGCGCGTGGCCAGCACTTTGTCTCAGCCGCGTGTGGCTTGTCTTTATTTAACAGCCCCTCTCTCGCGCGCGCCCGAACCGCAGAGCTTAACACCTATTTGTAGGACAGCTTTACGGCGACGTTCGACCTTCCCGAGAACCTCCCCCCTCTCTCTCTTTTCACTGGAGCACTCGTTGAGAGAGAGGAAAGGATAAAAAAAAAGGAGGATGTAACTCATCCCTGGCATGCTTCCTCCCGCGCGTTTCCCTTTGGCCCGCCCACCTGTTTCCTTCTAGCCTCCTCTTAAACGTCCGCCCCTTATGCGATTTCGCGAGAAAGAGCGAGCACAAAGAGGAGGCGGTTGGCGAGAAAATAAATGAGCTAGAGAGTCGCGTCCCTTTCGGCAAGTTCAGATAACTTTCGTAATTTCCAGCTTGGGCAAAGGGGCAGCGCGAAAGAGACGTTAAATTGGAATTTTTACGAGGCTCCTCCTCAAGAGGGAGTGAGCCTTGCGTGGAGAACAGAACGCCGGCTTCTCGCTCTCTCTCTTCCGAATTGTTTCGCATTTGCATAAACATTCGCGCACCAGCGCGTGGGCGTCATATGGGAGCGCCCCCCCTGCGAGTGTAACACGCGCCCGGGCAATCGAGGAGTTTATTAAGCGGATATGTAAGTGCCGGAATGAGACGGAGTGAGCTGCTGCTGGCCCGCGAATGGCCTCGCGAAAATTAAAGGATACGTAGAATTGCGGGAAGGCAACTTTGCCCCGGACTTTATGGCTTGATGCGTGTATAATTTTTATTGCATTCACCCGATGTTTCCCTTTTTTTCGAGATGAACAACGAAGAAAAGAGCTTCGCTTACACGAGTTTGGATAGGGGACGACGATGTCGGGGATATCGAGAGGTGAATTTGAAGAGAGAAAGAGAGCTCGCGGATACGAATGGTAAGCGTTTTATATACAATGTAAGAAGAAATTGCGATGTCGAGAGAATAGGGCTGAACGTCGGGTTTCCATAGGTGGGGAGAGGTGGACGACACGAGTTCAAGGATGATCCGAAGAACGGTACACTCTATACCTGTAAGCAAAAATGTATTCTATCAGTCACGCGACTTTTGTATGCTCGGCCCAACACTGGAAATATCGCCGATATCCCTTTTAGAGCTGGGATAAACAGCGTTAGCGTTTATTTAGCGGCTCATTAAAGTACCCGTCTCATCAAACATTCGGCCGGGTTAAGAGGAGCAATTATCAACGCCTTTCTCAATTTCAATTTAAGACGTCGCTTATACGCAACGAGCTTGCTCTCGGTTGCAAAGCGATTATCGGACGTAGTTACGCGCGCACCTAGCGCTTACATAAAGAATAAAATTAATCAACGTCCCCCCTCCCCAGCCCCTTCATTATGTATATATTTGCAAACACTCGACGCCGATGTATATCACTCGTAATTGCATTGTGCGAGCTTATAAACGGGCGCAGACGGCAACCGGCTTTAATCGCGGATTATAAATTAACAAAACCGCTAAATTACCGAGCGCCACCCCCGATCCCCATTGGGTTGCGTTCTATGCCGAGTGTTTCTTATTTGAAAAATAACCGCCTAAATGGCGCGTAGTGCAAACGTATATATGCGTTTAAATGTATCAAGCGCGCGATAAAAACGACTCTCTCGTCCATTTTGATCGCCATTCAATAACGCGAGATGCTTAATTCTCTCTCCCCCTCTTTCCCTGTCTTCTACTCCCTGCTGTGCTTCGTACGCTTTTTCGCATGTTTAATGCTTCGTTTCGAGTTAACTTTGGCGTATAGATAGAGAGAGAGAAAACGCGCTCGTGTGCACAACGGCCGGCGGAGGCCTGACCGTCGCAATTAACGTTATACATTTATATCTCTCTCGGGCGCGTGCGCGATATTTATATTCAATTACGAGCAACACGCGCCGTATAATATCGGCGGGTATATAAAGTCAGTGCCGCTCAGCGTCTCCGCTAAGCTTCCTATCCCCTCTGCCCCCCCCCTCTTTCTCCGCGCATTGCACTTTCGTCGCAATAAACGCGCCTGCATTGCGGCGCGTTGATATTGCCGCAACGCGCGCTTACATACGCATAAACACATCGTAAAACTATAGAGAGGGGGGCAAGGACGGAGAGTAAAGGAGACAGAGTCGACGGAGTAACCGAATCTCGCGAAAAGAGTCAGATAGGCCGGTAAACGAATCCGGCCGATTTTCGAGTTATCTCGTCGGGTTATGTATAATATATACAACAGAGACGCGGGCGGCTCTCTTTGCGCGCGGCGGCTCTATACTCTTGCTTTTTTCCCCTTCGTCGCAATCGAGAGAGCACTCTCTCTCTCTCTCTCTCGGCCCGTCATAACGCGTCGATCTGGCGCAGGGTAGCTGGCAGACCGGTTCCCAGAGCATTACGCCACTTGTAAGCGATAGCTTTGATCGGGGTAGGCACGGACGAGGGGGGGCAGGGCATGTAGCTCGAAGCGACGGCGAGTCTCGCGACGGCCGATACGTCTGTGCCACGCGATACCACACGCCGGTGCAGACCCCTATCTCGCCAGAGGCCTCTACCTCACCCCCTCGCCCGGCTCCTTACCTCTCGTTGGCTAGCCCTCTCGGCGCGTAGAGAGAGAGAGAGAGAGCTTTTTGCCCTGGCGCCGCCGCTAATTTCCCCCGATGTATGTCATACCTTATGCATGAGCGCGATATCGCTCTTGGGTTTAAGTATATAGAGCTGCGCACCCGAGAGCTGGCGTGCCTTTTTACCGGCGACGTCCCTATAGCCTTGGGATCGATAGCTCGGCGATTTATATATGGCGAGCACTCGCGGCTCTATATATGCGCGTGTGTTGTCTGCAGGCGAGCTTTATCGAGAGCTGCGCGGCCAACTGATATGCTGTTTTCGAGATAGAGAGAGAGTCGAGGAGATATATTATATCGCGAGGTAGTTTTTTGACTTTCTAGGAACTCGCCAATTGATGCTTTTATTTGGCTTGGTTGTTAATATATCGAGATGACTTCGGGATCGAGCGTGACGTTATCTCTTTTTCCTGCTGAAATGGAAATTTTTTGTATACGTTTCGGATGCTCGAGTGATTTGTGGCGTTCAAAGGATTGAGTAATGATGGCGCGTCGATAATATTGCAGCTTGTGTGCTAAAATCTTATTCGAGGAAATTCGATGTACTGTACGACTGTATTTACAAAAATTGTAAGCGCTTTTATTAAAAGGTCTCTTATCAAATATCGAGAGTATAGACAGTATTTGTATTTCGGAAATAAAAGTTTTAAACAAATATTTATCAAAATACTCTGTTGAAAAGTAGTCTTTCATTTGCTACACTTCCAAGCTCAACATCCCAAGAAGTCCGATAAATGCTTAACGACATTCAAACAGTTCTGCACCAGAGAGCAGTTGCATCACCGCTTGACTTAGGAGTATACATAAGGAGAAGAGCTCGCATATAGGATTGTCGTGAGAGAGAGAGAGGCAAGACGATTCAGCGGCTGGTCGTCTGAACGCCGCTTTGTAACAGTCTCTCTCGTGTCTCACCTCGAAAGCAAGAAAGAGAGAGAGAGAGAGAGAGAGAGAGGCGTGATCAGTTGGGAAGCTGTAGGAGTAGGGCTCAGAGCTGCTCTTTGTCTCCGCGGGCTGAAAGGGAGCTGCTGCTGCTGCTTCGCGTCACTCCGCGCTGCCAGCTGAGATAACATACGCGTGGAACTCGCTCTCTCTCTCCACTCTCTCTGTCTTTCCCGAAAACCTGTCGCTATGGGTGTTCCAAGAGGGAGAGCGCGAGTATTAAGGCCCGACGATCGGCCGCTGACATTGTAAGCTAACGCGCCGGTTTTACGACTGTTTCGATCGTATGTGGCTTTTCGTTTGATGTGTCTTGAAAGAAGTCGAGAAAGCCCGTGCGGGTTGCTTACTCGCCTCTGCGCTTTGTGTACGCGTGTCTGCGCGTTCTCTATACCCCGTGTTTTACATATAAACAGTCGATGGGCGCCGTGTTTTTTTTTCTTACGTAGACGCGTACTGCAAGGGACTTCGGTGATAAATGTTTGATGCGTCGAGTTTTATTTATTACGTGTTGATGAGCCGGGGATAAACCTTCCTTTTTTTATAGTGATTACTTTGGCCGACCGCGAGCAGGAAATAAAAGGACACGAGGCTTTACCCGCGCGTACGGTGTATTTTTGTGAAAGTTGAGCTTATCGCAATTTTATTATTTTGTTTGTTAGTTTTTGAGTTTTTTTTTGTTTTGTTTTGTTCTCTCTCTGGTGCAGTTTTTTGTGTTTATTCACGTTTTGCCGTATTTTTTTCTGGGCTCGTTAATGCGCGTTATCAAGCAAACGTTATATACGGGAGGAGAAAATAGATGATACTTTTATTGATACGCGATATGATATTTCGATGTAAATTGATTCGATGAATTTGAATATAAATTTTTTATTGTTGCGCCGCTTTATAAAATGAAACGCACACGCACTCGCAAATATCTAGAAACATGCAAACTACATTATTATTTCGTTTATTTTATCCTTCCCCATCTACAGTCAAAATAATAAAACCAGAATTCTTTTCATTATCGATGGTTTTTTGTTATATACCCGCATCTAGATGGATTCGTCGTAAAAAATTAATGATACGCGTCAAATAAACAATAAAATGAAATATGCGCCTAACGCGCGGGACACACTCGCGAATATTGGAATTTAGCCGGAATAGCACGATTTCAAAATAATAAATTGCCGCTATTTAGCATTAGGACGAAGCTGTATGATCATAATTCAGTTTCGCCATAAACTGAAATATTATACTGAAACATTGTGTGTAAACTATCGTAATTTTGTGTTTTGAGAAAAAACACACACACACCTGAACGCGTCATTTTCATATTAAGAGAAACACATATTTTATATGCCCAGATTTACGAAAAACCGTGTCACCAAAAACGCACTCTTCTCTCTATTCTCCTTCTCATAAATAAAATTCTACAGCTCTCGGCGACACGAGATCATCAATTTTTTTAAAAATCCAATTAATACACAAGACGGGCCAAAAATAAAGATCCCGCTTTATAAAAAAAAACTCTATTCCACATAGTAATATAACGTTAGCGCATATGTATTTCCAAAGATCGAACCTGCCGATTAAAGCCGTCGCAATCCCCGAGAAAGTGCATAAAAACCTGTATGTACACAAAAATAATTTCGAAATACAAGAATACACTTAATTAAGTGAAATCGGCCTTGCTCCCTCTCTTTCTCCCTAATAACCAATTAGGGACTTAAGAACCGGGAAGCTTAATTAAAACCCGCGAGATAAGGTCGTCGAGAGAGCTCTCTCTCTCCTCGTGTACCTGTATACGTGTAAACGGCCGTACACGGGACATAATAAGGCAGTCTTGATAAATTCCGGTGCCCCGGCGCATCCGCAGCCAACCCCTCTTCCCGTCCGTATACACACTCTGCACGCACACACAGACACACAGCCAGACTATACACAGCTGGGCTATTGTCGTTATCTCGCGAAATTCAAGTGGCTCCGTCGTCTTCTCACCAAATAAGCCCTCGGAATTCCCCGTCGTCTTCATATCCTTATCTCTCTCTCTCCCGCGAGTCTTTGTAAAATCCACAAGCTTTGATGCTCTGCCACTTGCTGTTGCGATACACATACACACAGAAGGATAGAGAAAGAGAGCCAGAATGTGTATGATAAACGTGAATTAGAAAGAGCCAGTCGTCCGGAAAATTTCAAGTGCGCGCATCGGTATAATCAGCCTCCTCGACGTCAAGCACAATAAACTCGGAGCAAAAAAAAAAGAAAGAAAACAGGAAGAGCGAGAAAAACAGACGCCCACGAGTCCGAATTAAATATGTACCCTTGGCATTCCTTTCCTCTTTCTCTCTCCCAGAGGCACAGTGTCCGAGAGCTACACGTCCAATCGAGATGGAACGTGAAAAAAAAACAAACAGCGGAGGAAAAACGATCGAACTGAAGCTCCCCGGGGGTGGGTGAGACGGGTAAGAGTGGCTTCTTCTCTAGGCCGACTTCATTTGGCATTCCCGAGCGCTTGCAGCCGAGAGAGCGGCCGTTTGTCATCGTTCGAGGAAGCCGTAGCGCGCGCGCGACAAAAAGCTCCCCCCAACCGGCAAATCCTCGCGGATTTATCTCTCTCTACTCTCCAGCCCTCTGCCTCTCTAATTTTCCTCTCGCCCACTTTTTTTTTCTCTCCTTCTGCGTCCGCATTTTTTCCCCTTCTCCACCAAACATTATACACAGTGGCCCGACTCGCCGATATATATACATATTGAATAACACGTCCAAACAGTCCATCGCGCTAATCCGTCTCTCGCTTCTCTCCTTGCCCCAATTTTCGCTCGCGAGTGTCTCGATCACGTATACGCGGGCCACATAGGTATAAGATCGGCCGACAGCTTCTCCCGGCTTTGATCAACCCGCATAACGTCATCGTTCGACTTGATTTCGCGGATTTCACGAGCGAGAGAGAGCTTAAACCTCCTCGGCCTTTTTGAAACGCGCGCTCTCGAGAGAAGAAGCATTGGATTTCTCGGTATATCTATATTTAGACGCGATTTGTCGGATTAACATTAAACGATCGTATCTCTCGCCGGCAATGGGCGAACGAAATAGCCGCGGCGCGGAATCATTCAATTTTTTTTTGGCGACTCTCTCGACAGCGCTCTCCCTCCTCTCCCATCAAAATCAAATTAGCAATTCACATTCGCGCCGGGGCGCTATTAACGAATTTAAAAACACCGAAATCAGCGATTTCGAGGGACCTTCGCAGCTTTAAACTGTATATAGCCACGACCTTTTTTCTTTTTTTTTTGCCCTCACCCGCGTCTCATTCATCATCGTTACAATACACCCGTGTCCCATATACACAGGCTGATAAAGAAAGAAAAAGAAAATGCTCGACAGAGAGAGAGGCCGATATCTTTTTTTACAATTCGCTCGCTCTTGTCGGCGCACTTGGAAATAATGCCACGCGTGTGTAAAGCGAACGATGCCATGGGCATAATTACACGGCGGACGAAGAGCGAAAGAGAGAGCGGGGCATGAGTTCTCGAGTGTCCGCCGGGGGATTCCCCTAACTCTCTAAGCCCTTGCTATTTCCGAGCTTCTCCTTTTTCTCTTTCTCTCCCTTAGCCTCCACCTGGTGCGAGAGAGCCGCAACGATTGCCGCTCTTTCATTCCCGGACGCGAAAGTTTACACTTCCCAAAGAGAAGCCTCCCCCGCTGCGTTTGTTGTTCCTTACGACTGCAGCCAAGAGAGAAGAGAGACTGTATGGGTCTCGAATTTTTCGCTGTACCGGGACTTTTGTCGGTGGACTGGCGCACGTGTGTTGTTTGTTTTTGCGCGACTCCGATGGCCCGTGTTTAGGATTACGTTTCTTCGAGATCGTCATTGAGTTATTTACTTTAAGAGAATGGGCTCTTATTGGAAAAGAGATAAAGAAATATAGAAAACTCGGATTATTCTTTTTCGATCTTACTTTGTGCGCATGAATTTGGCGATAGGATAAGCATGCGGCCTCTTTTTGTAAGCAAAACGCAGAAACAGAAGTTAAAGGCGAAATATAGGCGCGCGCGGACACGAACGAAATAAGCGCATTTGCTGAAATTAAACGCGGCTAGAAATTCAACAACTTTATCCCGGCCTCCTTTTTAATTCTTAATGCGTTTTCGCTTTCATCCTGCAGAGTTCCGTTGAAAGAAGAAGAAGACGAGGAAGAGGTGGAAAAAAGCGAAGAAAAAAAAAGAGAGAGGATAGAAGCGAGTGTTTTGCGTTTGAAATAATGTTTTAAAGTGCCCCGGCGATAAAGTTTCCTCGCGGGAACCCCCCTCCTCTCTCTCTCTCGCGCGCGTTTATAAGGAACGGAAAACGAGTAGCAGCAGTAGCGTCTCTCGACGTCGGCGGCGCCGACAGTTTTAAGGATTTTATCAAGTAGCAATTTGCATGTCGGACTCCGTGTTGACTCGAGTTACTTTTCCACGGATGGCTGATTGCCGGCTAAAAGAAAGCAGAGAAGACCTCGAGAAACGAGTCTCTCTCTCTCTCGCTGAAGAGTACGACGACGACGGCAGAGGCGACTGCCGGCATATAGCTTAGCAAATCTTTCTCCCTCTCGACGAACTTTCGCCCGTATATACACATTGCGCCCGGCTGCAAACATACACACACACAACTACAGCTCGTCTTCAAACGCCTTTCTGAAATGTTTCTCTCTAGCTCTTTCTGCGCGACGTAAGCTCGACCTTTAGGCGGCCGGTCTTAAATAGATGCATTATATAAACGCCCGAGTCGTCGCGATGCGCCCGGCCTTCTCATATACAAAGCTGCCTCTCATTCAGACATGCCAGTGCGTTTCTCGCGAGAGAGACAGACCGTAACTCCTCCCCGCCCCGCGCGGTAATCTCGTTTTACCGGGTTCTAATTAGAATTAAGAATCTTTCAGCCTCCTCGTGTGTGCCGCGTCAACAAACTTTCCCCTTCGGCGCTCTCTTAATTATCGAACCCCCCTCCGAGCACGTGTACCATTTTTCCCCTCCGCTTTACTCTCTCGAAATACACACGTCTCTTCGGCTGCACACCTACCACGACGAGTAGTTAAGCGCGCGAGTCCATAAATCCATGTAAACGCCGCACACTTGTATACGAGAGAGAGAGAGAGCCGATTAAATCACTATAACCGAAAATTCGGGCCTCACGTTCGTGTGTCGTGCAGTATGGTATATCTCTCTTTGGCGGCGATAGAAAAAACACATTTCCCACGAACTCTAGCTCTTTCTCACTCCCCCGATGGGGCTTAAATCGTCATTAGGCAGACTTTAATGCATTACCAAATCTCCGCGCAGCTCGTACTTTGGAGACCCAATAAATCCCGTAGGCTCTCGCGAGAGCGCAGGAAAAGACACTGCGCTCTTGCGCAAGGCTATTGATGGCAGGGGGGAAAAGAGGGAGAGACGAGAAAAGAAGAAACACGAGAAGCCGCTGCTACTGCTACCATGTGCTCTGTGGGAGAAAAGAGTTACGCGCTCTCTCTCTCTCTCTCTCTCTCTTACACCGCAACCCGGCGACACGCGAGCCGTCCTTACGGTTCTTACAGAGACGCACGCGACGTAATAACTTGTCCCCCTCTCCCTACCCTCGTCCACCTAAACCCCTACCGATATCCATTTCGTAATTGGCTTTTTATCACCGTCTAATAGATTCGGCCGTATCGGCCATCTCGCTCTCCCCCTCTTCCTCTATCTCCTCTCCTTCTCGCATATAAGCGCGCGAACGAAGAGAGAGAGAGAGCCACCCACTCGACTTTGAAATTAGTCGATTTGCATTATTCAATTTGCGCGTTGCCACGATGGGCCCTCTCCTCGATCCTCCGGGCGCACGATCGTTTTTCTTCTTTTCTGTACTGGGAACAAAAAAAAACAAAAAAAAAACATAATAAAATACAACGCGCCTGGGATATTTTCGCATTATCGCGCGAAACCCGGGACGTTAAAAGGTTATAAAAACACAGGGAGGGAGAGAGTAGGAAGAAGGCGAGAAGAGCAAGTGGGCTTGGCTGCTGCGCTACTGCGGTCCGAAGAAGAAGCATGACAAAGAGGAGGAAAGGAGATGGTAATAAATGGCAGTCGGGAAGCTTGCCTCTCATCGCGGCCGCAGCTCTCTCTCTCTCTCTCTCTCTCTCTCTCTCTCTTAGGTGGCTGTATCTGCCATGGGGAATATGTTAATTACAGACAGTGCCTAAAGGGCGCGGTAGGAGAGGAAGTAGGACCGCCTGCCAGCAGGAGAGAGAGACTAGCGCGATCGGTATCTTCCTCGAGCTGCTGTTTATCCGAGCGCGAGAGCTTATACAGACTCTGCCGGGAGGGCTAACGTCGACGTAATCGATAGGAGCGTGCGATTGACGCGACTCGTTTCTCTCCATTTTTCTCTCTCTCTCTCTCTTCCAAGTGTGCGATGCGATCGGTTGGGTAAATAAAATCGGCGGGACCGCTCTCGAGAGCGCGCACGAGGAGGAAGTTTGATTTATGGGAATAAGAAGGGTCCTGTAGGCAACTGGCTCCGGTGTCAATTAGGTATTATTGAGAGGTTCGTTAGCACGCGATGCTTGAGCTATCTCTGACGGATTTGAGTTTTTCCACGGACACGTATACACACACTTATGTATAGCTTTATGACAGACTGGCTCTGATTATGAATTAATTGCTGGGACAATTAGTAGCGCGAGGATTTAATTATCGATATATTATGCGTCCATTAGGTACGTTGAATAATTTGTCATGTTTACCAGAGAAATGGAGAGAGAGATTTCTTCTACGAACGCATATCGGAATTTTAAATGAGCCGGATAGGATAAGTCGACGATTGATGACAGTCTAAAACGCTGTGTGTGTGTGTGTCTTGGGAGGATACTGTTATTTTTCGACGCTTCACGCGAATACCGATTTTTGCTGCGCCAGTTTACACGCGTTGATGTTATAATTGCCGAAGTTGTATTAAAATGTTTTGTATATACATGAATGAGTTACAAAAAATAAATAAACCGTTCCGTAGAAATTGGAGTCGAAGTGATTGTGCGCTGTATTCAATTGGCTCGAATATATTTTGTGCGGTTGGAGATGAAAAAAAAGGTGAGTTTTTTGTTAAGCAGAGAAAAAAGAAAATAATAAAACGTTCTCGTCTACCTTGAACGTCTTTGCTTTCACGTCGGGCGGGAGTCTTTAATTTATCATAAGATTTCTTAATTCTCCTTCGATTTCGAAATGCCTCAAAAACACACACGCAGACACTTAGTGGCGAGAAGAAAATATGGGTCTAAAATTTTTCTATTGTGTATCGAGGCGTAAACAATGGCTTTCGAACCAAACACCATAAATAGAAGAGCCGCGCGCACGTGCAAAAATCCCATAAATTAGGTATTATCGCATATAAGTGCTTATTTATGGGTACCATTTCCAAGGCGCACAGGCAACAACAACAAAAAATCCTCGATTAAACAGGACCACGAGTTGAGAATAAAATAAAAAAAAAACACCAGCGGCAATCTAAGCTCCATAGCCACGTGCTGCGCGTCTCATAGATTTTACTTAACGGGAATAGAAAATAATCCACGCATCTGTGCGCGCCAGAGTGACTAAGACTCTCTCACGGCCGAAAATAAATTCTTCCACCGGTAGGATCGAACTCCCCCTCACCCAAGAGAATCCACGGTGTATTGCCCGTATTAGACGACAATCGAAACCGTCACCAACATCATATTGTCGTTGAGACGAGAAGCTAGTGTGCGTATGGTTCAACATCACCGCTAATGTCTACGTTCGCAGGGGCAAAGTAAAGAACAGTGAGTGTTAAGTATACACACGCGCGGGAAAAGAAAATCAATTTCCCGCTCGATTAGGTCAGGCGCGATATTGTCCGGCGTATAATGGAGCGTGCAATTTGCAGGTTGAACGCAGCGCCTAAGAAGCAGGCGGATAAGCTTTGCCCCTACCGATGAACAGAGAGAGAAAGAGGAATCCGCGCTGAAATAATTATCCAGCGCAATGAACGTTCGATGGTCTCGCGAGAATTCAGAGATAGAGAGAGAGAGAGAGAGAGAGTGACGATCGCGCACACGCTCTATACGCGCGCTTCTCTTTTGCATCGCAATCAGGTGGAAATAATCCCCGACGAGGATTTGGCGGAGCGAATCTTCTATCTGGCTTTGTGGGCTGCCGGGGGAGGAGGAGGGCGCACAGTCCGACCGGCCTATCCAGCGGGATTTTTCTATCGGCTGGATCGCGCGGGCTAACACGTGCCGCGCTGATTGCTACATTTAAAAGTCATTTTGTTTAATCAAGCGGCTAATCCCGAGAGCCATTTGTTAGCCCGGCGACAGGCTTTCGCCCCCTCCCCCCACCCCACGTCTCTCTCTGGCTTTATATATCCAGGCTAGTAACCTACTTTTTTTCCTCCCTCTTCCCCGGTCGCAAAGTGTGTACCCTTCGCCGCCGTCGCATTTGAATCGATGTTATTCTTAATTGCCGTCGAAAAAAAAATAGCCGGCTCTGCTGGTGTACAGAGCTGTGCTTTCAACGCCGCGCGCGTCGACAAGTTCGGTTTTTTCTTTTTAATCATGGGCGTATTACGAGCCGCGCAAATCTCTATACGACGTGTATTATCGAAATTAATCGTAAATTGATTTTCCTCTCAGCCGCGCGTTATATCAAAATATATACGACGCTAGGGGAAGGAAAAAATCGGTTGAATAAATTGGAGTAATTATTCGCGCGAGTATATACGGCGTGTACATCGCGTGGTCGCGCGCGCACGACGCCGAGGCGAGATAAGACGCTTCATTAAACGTCCCTAAAAGGAAAATAATCGGCGAGTATTTAATTTGGCCGAGAGGCACACCCCCCGTGGGCTCATCCCCCCCCTCTTTATCGCGGCACTTCATCAAGCCGCGCTTATACGCGCGCGTGCGTATAAGTGTGTATATACACACACATACTCTATACCGGGGGACTAGTTTTATTTATCGCTCGTTCGTTGTTCGAACGAGCTGATAACATCAAGTTGCGCGCTGGTATATCCTTCCCGCTCTCGCATTACCAACTCGTTTTCCTACCGTTAAAGAGTCGTTCGCCGTCGGCTTGGTCGTACTCCTCTCGTGCCGGGATTAGCGATAAACTTATTGGAAGATAAGAGATGAGCGCGCTTAGGCGAACCTCCTCCTATACTTACACGCGAATTATACCGCTGAAACTCGAAATCGAGACTAATCTCGATCCGTTATCGCTCTTATATTCAACTTTAGCGGTCGTAAATCAGCGAGCGCTGGAAAAAAAGCGCGAGAGCCCAATTCAAATGGCAAATATAGTATCCGACGACGTGGACGCAGCCGCGAACAACAACGAATTAATCCTCTTTTGTTTTTTGTGTGTTCAAAATTGCCATCACAAGCACCATGGCGCTCCATTAAAACCGCGTACTACTGCTATTCAATTAAACCTATCGCGTGTATTACAAGAGTGCGGGGGAAAAAAAGGGAAGCTCAGATGCCTATGTAGTCGTTTAATCGCACATTGTCCCTTTCACGTGCGTTACACGCGTTTTAACAATGCAAACGATCGCTCCCGGCACGGGTATACGCGTTTAATGAAAAGTGACGGGGCAAATCACACGATGGAGTCGCTCCGGCGGCTAGTAGAGGGATCGAACATGATTAATTCGCTTGGGGGCTTTGCTACTCTTTCTCTCTCGGACTACGACTTGATTGACACGCGGCGAGGGGGGTGGGTGGGTGTGAGTAGAGCAAAAACGCCGAGGCGAAAATAATCATTAGCGCGCGTGTCACTCTATCTCGGCTGATCCCGTATATATACAGCACGAGTAGTAGCCTAATGTCTCTGGGTTATACTCACCGGCTGGCCTTGGAAAGCGAGAGAGAGAGAGAGAGAGAGAAAGAGCGGAGAGGACGCCCGAACGGAAAAGAAATAGGGCTGTAATGGGGCCCCTGGCTTAGTGAGCAAAGCCCATGCGTGGGCCCCATTACAGCCCTATTTGTTTTCCGTTCGG
>JAPYYQ010001160.1:0-38865 GCA_030522585.1 Anagyrus pseudococci | reverse complement strand
CGTACTCTCGCGAAGCTAAGACGTTGTAATTGAATCGTTCTTCATTAAACATATTTTATATTAAGTAATTGTATTATTCATTTTCCCAATACATTACACTCCGAATTAATTCGAAATAACATTTATCAAGCAGACTGTGAATTAACTGCGGCCACATTATATTCCGCGTACTATTTGATTGCACAGCTCATCCTTTAGCCTCGCCGGACGCGAACAAAGGCTTTAAACAATCGCAAGCCATAGCGATACTTGGACTAGGAGTTCGTCCATTTTATCGAGAGGTATCGCAGCTATTTGCGTATAGTACAAAATTGAATCGGATCGCAATTGCGCTCTCTGTCGTTGGAGCATTTGTTCAACGTATCTACGTGCACGTCGTAAATACAGTATTCCTAAATCACGCGAATGCTGATTGTTCCGGAGGAATTGGATTGGTTGTCTCTTAAAAAAACAACTAATATTTTTCATTTAATTGCAATTAATCATATAAGAATGCGTTTTATTGTCTTAAAATAATGTTTACATTCGAGTGCTCAAAGAATCAATGTCTTTTGAAACATTAGTAGCTAATTGTGTTTTAAAATTATAATTTTTGGTTAGAGTATTTCAAAATGTCGAAAAAAAAGGAATTATGCAAATGTAAATCAATTGTAATTTCGAGCTAATGAAAACAAACAACAAAGCAATTGTACCAATCATTTAAATTTATTGCACAGCTGTATCGGTAAGCGTATCGTGGCTATACAGGTATATACGTTTTGAATTATTGCGTCGCTTCGTGTTAGGGGGTGATTTTAATCTAGTATCAGATTGATCAATGAAATTTTCGAAAGCGAAGGCTCTTTAGTATTTTGATGTCTACCAATAATTATATTAATATACGTCAATCATCGTTTCCAATTGTTTAAGCATCGGTACGGAAATAATAAAATTTCGACGTTAATAAACCAATTGTCTCGTGGAAAAAATCAGGAGAGACAGACGCGTAAAAAAATATATCGATTATTGTATTTACAAAAAGTCAACGGTGTATAACGAAACTCGAAATTCTCGGGAAAAAAAATCATAATTTTAATTACACGCGCGCAGTCTCGATAGGTTTTATCAAAAGGGACTCATTAGTCGACTGTTAATCCCAGCGTTCAGGCTCCCACGCCCTTATCAGCAAAGCTCGCCCAGCTATATAGCCCCACACGATCGCGCGCGCACACATAGAGACAGGGGAGCGATAGAAGCCATTGGAAATCCGAATCCTTAACGAGAGACCAGAAAATGCAGTTCCGCGGGCTGGGCATCGGCTTGCAAGGCCATGGATCGATCCGAGAGTCTCGCTGGCCAAGCCGGTCGACGACTCTCTCCCTCTCTCTCTCGCGAGAAAGAGAGAGAGGTTCCGTCGTCGAGAGCGCGAAACCGGAAAAACGCCCGACAATCGATTCACGCCCGTAATTATCGAGCGCCCAGAGACTCGAGATAGAACGGACGCCATGAGGGCAGAGGTGAGGAAGGACGAGGCGGAGAAGGGAGGGCCGCAGGAAGGAACGGAGAGAGAGAGCGAGACGAAAAAATTAATGAGAAAGAGAGCCGGCGACACAAAAGGATCGTCGGCGCAAAAAGTGGGGGCAGGGATAGGTGTACACGCGGTATTGCAGAATCGATTTGATGATTCTACCTTGCCCTCTCTCTCTCTCTTTGCTACTGTAAGTCTGTGGATACGTGTGCAGCGCTGAGGTCGCAAGGATGTATTCGTTGACTGTATAACAATGGCTTGGCGAAGGGAAAAAAATAAATAAATAGCGAGACCGGTAGCGGAGAGTGAATCGCGAAAAAAGGGCGATTTAAAAGAGGGGGAGACAGAAGGAGGAGGGACGGTGCCGAGCGAAAAAAAAAGGACAACACGCTAATGCACCTTTATAAGCCCCTCTCGATGTGCAGGAAGCCGTTCCCGCCGACTCATTCACGTGATCCGGACGCCGAGAGTGACAAATAAAGAGGCTGGCCCGATTAAGTGCGCCGTCACGCGTGATTTCCCTTTGCACACCCTCCTATTTCCGAAATATCTCTCTCTCTCTCGAAATCGGTGCATACATATACTGGAGTTTCCGAAATTCTATCTTTGTTGGTATGGTAATCCAAACATTGTCGAAATTTCGTCGGAGGACAGTCGTATATACAAAGATATAACAAACGTATTATATAAATGTATGCGCAAGCAGTGTTAACGTGTTTTGGAAAACGTAAATAACAGCGGCAGAGATTTCGGTTGCATTCACGGGCGCGGGACAGAGCAAAATCCTGCAGCAGTAGCAGCACTATAGCAGCAGTAGAGAGAGAGAGAGAGAGAGAGAGACACGTCAAAGAACGAGAGCCGAAGTGTAATGAAGTCGCTGCGCGGCCTGAAACGAGGGGGTCGTCGGCGTGCAGTCTAGCCTATATATACAGCGCAAGCCCGGCGTGCGGCCAGTAAAGCCAGAATGAACGAAAGCGAGAGAGAGAGGGAGAGAGAGAGAAAGAGAAGAGAGTCGAGTCGCAGTGTGAGTTGGATGGGGGAGGAAGAGGAGGAGGCAAGCAGGAGTGACGGGTGGCGCGGCGAGCCGAGCGCGACGACAGGAAGAAGCGGTTGAGCTAAAGTGCTGCCACTAATCGGGAAGCGCTATAGGGAACCGCCGAGGATAAAAGTGCCGGGCCCGGAGCAGGAGCGAGACAAAAAGACGCTTGAGTAGAGAAGCGGGATGGAGAGAGAGAGAGAAAGGCCTGGATATAGAATGGAGAGTGTTAATTTTCGAAATGAAAACGAGACATCCATCTTTGGAAGAAATGCCTGGCACTCTTCTTCCTCCTCCCCTCCCCCCTGCTTCCCCCCGCCTCCCGTTCGTATACTCATCCTCATTGCGCGGGCTTCGCTCTAGCCCGAGAGCGCGCGCACTGCTCTCTACTCTACTCCGGCCCATTCTCTCACTCAGCGCATTAGAGTAATGAATTAATTTCCATCCGAGCGTCGCCTTTTACGCGCCCTGCCACTCTCTGTTTCTCCCTCCCCCTCCCCGTACCACCTCCGCCTCTCCTTCTCCTCCTTCATCTACCCTCCCCCGCTTCTTCGCCTTTTCGCCCTCGTTCCTTTTATTTTACCTTCTCTCTCGCTTCCAGCTGGCACGCGCAAACGAGTACATGCACTTTACCGATTTATTTCCCTCCCCTACTCTCCGTTCCTCGGCGTGCCTCTCCTCCCCCCCCCGCTACTCTATATATATACCGTTCGATTCCAGCGTGCAGTGCGCGCTATTTATTCGTCCAGCTATTACCTCTATTAGTTTGACTGCCCCACCCTCTACCTCTTCCCCTCCTCATCCGTGCTTCCTTCCCCTTCTCTCAGCATCCTCCGTCTCGCTTTTGTTTAATTCAAAGTAACGTCCTACGCCTCCCGCCCCCTTTCGTTCTTCTCATCGCTCTGCCCGGTTCTTATCTGGGCCGCTTCGTAGAAAGAGCTTACCATCTCTCTCTCTCTCTCTCTCTTGCTTCACGGGCTGAGATTTAAAGTCTATTTTCTTAATTATAACCGAACGACAATGGCGCCGCGCCCGGGCGTGACGTCCTCCCTCGCGCCTCGAGCTCTCTCTCTCTGCGCCGGGCCGCCTCGTCCGTGGTAATACCTCGGCTAAAAGGATCTCCAGCGCGCGCGCGCGCGCCAAGCCAGACGATGGGCTATTTAGTAATTGCGCTATTCACGCTACGATGGAATGAAGTCGAGGTACGGGAGCGATAAGAAAAAAAAAGAACAGCGGTTGGGATGAATAATGAGCGAGAGGAGGGCGAGTAAAGGAAGAGGCTTCGGCGGAGAGATTGAGGAAAGATACGATATTGGCTGTTTGGTATTCGGAGATTCTTTTTTTTGTTGTTGTCAGTTGCTGAGTTTTTGGGATTTGTGCGGATGTATTTGGTTAATTACTGCTGATTGTTAAGTAGCGCGAGCTCTGTAAAGGGGTATTAGTTTAAGTTGTGTATGCAGATAAAGTAAGAGAGGGAGAGAGAGAGAGATGTAATTATTTTTAATGGTCGTTATAGCGTTTCGGCGCATAAAGCCGCTTTTGAAATTCCGCGTCGGAAAAGACGCGATTATTAAATTAACAATGCAGACAATTATGACGTTAAAGCAAAGGAAGTTGATGAAAAAAAAAGGAAAAAAGAGAGAGGGAGAAGAAAAAAGAAGGGCCTTGTAACAAGTACAATAAAAAAAAATACTCGAAATGTAATTTCAAAGCGCTTCTTTGAACGAATGTATACGAAAGAAAAAGAAGTGGTAGGGTGGGGTGGGTGGGTAACGGTCGGAGTATCAGCTCATTTAATAAACATGCTCGAATGTTCAGTAGCGGTGTTTAATTTCTTTGCCTGCCCCGTCCCTCTCTCCTCGGCCCCTGGCCAAGATTTTCCAACTATAATTATGCATAATTTCGCGCTGCAACTCAAATATAATTAAAAGGCAAAGGATGCGAGGGCGTGCCCGCGAGAGAGAAAGAGACTGTATTTCCATAATGTCAAAGAAGCCTCTCGCGCAAGGAAGTCGCGGCAACTTTGGCGCCTCTGCGTAAAAGAGCAGCGCGCGCCGAGAAAGAAGGCTAAGGAGCGAAGGGAAAAATATTCGAAATAAGCCGCTGCTCTGGGCTATATGAAGGT
This sequence comes from Anagyrus pseudococci, assembly GCA_030522585.1. NCBI lineage: Eukaryota > Metazoa > Arthropoda > Insecta > Hymenoptera > Encyrtidae > Anagyrus > Anagyrus pseudococci. Next base: position 34,197 of record JAPYYQ010001160.1, on the reverse strand, counting down.
CCGGCCGACGAAAACAGCCTGACCAGAGAGGAGGAAGAGGGAGAGGTCAGAGCGTCGCGGAACTTCGGGAATTCAACGCGCTCGAGAATAGCCGAGCTCGTTAGCGTATTCATGGTTTTATGGAACAATTAACCCTTTGAGGGACAGTTTAATTATGAAAGCGATTAAACATCTTAACATATAAACACCCTGGCTAACTCCAGACCTGCCAGCTCCCGGCCTGTCCGCACCTCTACACACCATCCTCTGTGTATCTGCCTCTAGCTCTATCTCTCGTCTCTTTATATACGCGTATACATCCTGCTTACTTCGTCGTTAAATAACATTTCGGTGCGCTAATAAAATTAGCGCGCCCACGACAATCCACTTGGCTCTCTCGATCCGCGTTCCTCAAATCCGAATTTCAGCGGCTAGTTATAACATACCTCGATCTTCTTCTGCCAGCATCGACATAAGAATCCATACCAAGCAGGTTCTTATTTATTTTTTTCCTCTCGAGCAATCTACCTACGACGTACACGTCCGCGATCAATTTCTCCGGCGATAAATTAATAATCATTATGTGTAACCGTGAAACTTATCGGATAAGCTCGTCCGATTAAAGTTGATGCGATTACGTCTCGCGAGGCGCGCGCGCGCTCTCCTCTCTCGTTCGAGTAATTACACGCGCGCATCTGACGTGAGCGAGTAAGAGAGAAAGAGGTGGCCGGGAGGGGAGGGAGCTGCCGGGCGTACGCGAGCACGCATTTTCGAGTCCTTAATTACGAGAGCGAGCGCTAGATATACATTCTCTCTCTCTCAAAGCTGCACCTGCGCTCGCGTCTTAAAGAGGATCGCGTCGTAAACGAGAGAGAACCTGCCGAAAAACGAAAGAAGAAGCAAAGAGAGAAAGAGCTTTATGCAGTATATCTCCCTCTCCCTCTCGCGCGTCCTGCGTTTAATTATTTTAATGCACACGCATTCGCGGCCTCTCTCCCTCCGCGCGCTTTGACCAAGCTCCGCTTTCTGCTTTGTCCTCGTCTTTCTCTCTCTACCCCGGAGCTTTTAGATTTTCACGGCACGCGCGCTTATATACATTTCCTCAAAAGTTCGCGGCGAGCATTGACGCGTAGGCTCTCTCTCTGCCCTCCCCCCCTGCCACGTTCGCTTGCTACTCGCTCTCCGCTTCTCCTCCGCCACGTTATTAGTATGTTAATTGCTACGTCGCCTCCGGGGCCAGAGTGGGCGACTGAGGGGAAGATTTGATAGCGCGTAGAGAAGCGAGGAGGAGAGGGGGGGGGGTGAGATACGCGCGGGCGTTTTTAACTTTGTAATTTTATTTTAATTGAAGTGTCAACCTTTTAAGTTTTCTCGTTTATCGACTTTCTTCTTTCGACGATGATGATGCTTTTTGCGAGAGGCCTCCTCACTACTTACCCTCGTATTCTCCTTTTCTCCCTGGCTCTCTCTCTCTCTATATAGACGCATTCTCTGGAGGAATACACCTCCTCTGTACGAGCGCACGGTGAGACGCACACGCAGAACGTATACGTACACAGGTTTAAGGGTTTTTTGCATTTTTAGTTTGAAAAAAAAATTCTAATTACAAAGATAATTAAAAAACTTTTTCGAGCTTTTAAACATCTTTTAATTATGATAATTGCTCTCGAGGAAAATGAGACACACTCTATATATTTTGTTCGAGTGAATGTACCGTGCGACTGATTACACTGAAATATGCTGTGTACGCTATTATGCTTAGCAAAGAGTAATCGTTTATTTCCTAGACTTATATGATTTTTAATGACACTCTGTCGATATTATCAACCCAATATATAAAAGAATCTACCAAAAACAAAATAAGAGACGCATTTTTAAATACAAGTAGAACTAACAACACAGCACGCTGAGAAATATCGTCATGCGTTGTTTTTTTTGCCGTCGATCGTTAAAATCCTTAACGAAATCAATCCAAGGATAAAATTTAATGACGATCGCGCAAATTCGCGCCCGAGGAGGGACTCGAGCTCTAAAGATAACAACCAGTCTCGCGAGTGAAGAGAGATAGAAAGAGAGAAAGAGCGTGGAAGGAGTAGGGGGAAAAATCGTCCCCAGTACTCGTCGTCGGCCTCTTCAAGCGGGGCATCTATTCCAGATGAGGCGAGCAGAGGATGCGCATTGCCGACCACAAATGACAGAGCAGAACCGAACGAACTGCCTCGCTGAGACACGAGAAGGATGCCAGCGATGAAAATGAGAAGAGCTTACACTCCGGGCGATAGAGAGAGCTGCCTCCCGAGGCCACGGGAAATGGGCTTCGGGAAAATTGGAGCGAATTTACGGCGACTATTAAACAAAGCCGTTTAATTGGCCAGCCCCCGGTGGTCAGGGAGATGGATTCGGAAAAATTCGTCAATGGCTATAGGACGCGTCTGTCTGTCTTTCCGTTAACGCTGCCTCGATTCGGTCCCTACTATATAAGTCGTGGATGAGATTTGCGAAGAGGCGACGCGTAGTATAGACGGATACAGAAAAAAAACGCATTCTACGGGTTTTTGAGCTGACGAAAGGGCGTGCGAATGATGGGAAAAGGGGACTTTTTTTTTATGCGATCGGAAATCTCGCGGGACTCGCGCGCGCGAGAGAGAACAGCTGCGATCATTACGACTAATGCACGGAGCCTGTACTAATGGCTCGTCGTCTCGGTTGGCACGAGATATCTTAGTGCAGCCAAAGTTACGGATGGCTTTTTTGAATCCACCTGAGACATATACGTATATGGTTTTAGGTGCGCTGCTGATATTACGAGGATGGCCTGGTGTGTTTAGGGAAATGACAATTTTGAAGGATAGAGGGAGCTCGCTCATGAGGATATTTTCTGAGGATTGGGAAAAAAGTTGGTTTTAGAGACTTTAACTTTTATTTAATGGTCGTTATAGAAAAAAAAATTAAAGATCGAGATTTAATGATCGATCGTAGCTATGGGGAGCTTAAGATTTTTCAAAGACTGCAATTAACTGAAACTTGCTGTGGGAATCACCCCCGGCGTTCATCTGCTCTCGGTCGTCGCCATAAAATACGCATCGTGAAATTTAGATTGCCGACAACGATCGGGGGCCTTCCCCGCAAGTGTACTTGCAAGAAAGTCAATCTTCGGCCTCGCTGACTCGAAGAAAAAAAATAAACTGCAAAAAAAAACAATCAAGCAATCATTGGTAGGGTTGCAGTTCGTCGCTGTTTTTATTTTGCCGCATATATCTCTAATTTGGTTATCAACGTGTGAAGCAGCGCAAGAGTTAATTTTCATAAATTAAGTCGATATTTCGTGTTTGCTAAATTTCCACCATGGTAATTATAGGTATTTAAAACTTTTAATTACGTAGCAATTATCAAACTTTTGCCTTTACACCGCGAAACCGCGTAGTGTATCAAATAAAAGCAGCTCGATAGATTGCCAATAAATTATTTAATTAAAGCATAAAAATTTGCAAGACAGCCTTTATTTGGCCGGATTATTTTCGAGAGGGCAAAATAACGTTTTTAAATTTAGTCGAATATAAAAGGGAGAAAAATAATAGTGAAAAATTAAAACAAAAAAAGTACGTGGGGGGGAGGAGGGAGAGCGATTGAATGTCCAATTAGCTTTGAGAAAATATTTAACGTTTACGTTAAAATGAGTTTTTGGAAAAAGGCACGTAGAGTTTCTGGTGGCTCGTTAATTAATTAGCAGATAGTGGATCCGCGTTGATTAAGTGGGGCAAGCTAAGACTTAATTAGCAAAAACTCCGACGTTGGCGACCGATTTGCGGTTTTTCCATATAAATTAGAGGAAACCCGCAGATTTCGTCGTCGAGCAAATACTTTTTAGCAAATTAAGGGACACGGCGGGAAAAAAAGTGGCTTTTTTTATTAAAAAAAAGAAAAAAAAAGAAAAAAAACAAACAAAAGTGTAAAAAGAAATAATAGTTGCGCGTGTGGTTTTCCTTTAATCATTCCAGAGCACCGCAATTGTAAAACCGACAAATTTAACTCGATGATATTTTTCATTTATTTCTCGATAGGAATGTTGATTTCTCCGTTTTATTTCTCCTACTTACTATTCGTAACTTATATCCTTGAAATAAAGCTATTTTTAAAAACGTCTTTTATGTCCGAGCTTTTCCTTTTTTTATGCTAAATGAGCGTATTTCAGTATGCTCGTGTGTCGAACAACAATGGACAAACTTCGAGCTGGAACTCTATTCGTTGACTAAGCCCGGATCCTTAGTATACAAAATCAAAAGAACTCAATCTAAATACTCGATCGAGATTGTCCATTAATGGCAATGAGGAATATTTCCTATTTTATTGTCATTAAAACTTTGATCGAAAACTTTTCTCGGTAGCCAATTGAGATAATTGCTAAAAAATTTCGCTTGAATATTTAAAAAAGATTAAATTTACAAGAAAGTGAAATAAATGCACAACAAGTGTGTGCTTTCGTACTTCCATTTTAGTCATTTACGAACGGTTTAATGATGAATAATTTATACAAGTCAATTCTTAATTAATCTCATTCTAAGAAAATACTTTGCAAAGGCGCAGCCTTATAAGTGCTTAATTAGTATTTTTACTTTATATGGGTTTCTTATGAAAATGAAGAATATCAATAATTAAAGGAACTGAATTCCGAGGAGATTAAACATGAGTCATCGGAGAGCTCGTATATGGAGCCATAAAATATCATTCTCAATCGGATCAGAATTAGTACTTCGAAGGTTATCTCTCTAGACGTAAGGGAAGAGTTTGATATCAATTTACCATAAAGCAGACTTAAATTAAATTAAAAATTACAGTTCGAATCTGGGGAAGATCAATTTTAATACGAAAAGTTTTCATTAGCATTGTTAAGCATAAACTAATATTAAATTGAATTTACAAATTTTATTTGCGATGCATACATATATATACCGGCAATGCAAGTCTGTTGAATAAATTGTATTAAAACGATTCTATTGAAATCTAGTAAATTACAATTTACGTGTCGGCTCGTCGTCATTATATTAAAACGTAACTTACTATAATGAGAAAAATCAGAACGCATTAACGTAGATTGTTCCCATTCGATAATTGTAACATGATATGTGCATTCACGTTATTAGGAAGGACATGAATAAATGCAAATTTTTAAGGTTTTCACATAATCTCCATATTTAAATTAGAAGACGTTTTTATTCGCGTACTTTATGTATTTGTCTACACTTATATGGAGTGCAAGATAAGAAGCCAATTATTTTAAGGGATTTTAAGGCTATTAATTATTCGAATTTTAATTGAAGCCATTTAACTAACAGCCAGTGTTGAAAATCTTTGTGCAACGGAACAATATTTAAAAAAAATTTGTTTCATCCATAATCAATATAGATCAGCGGTCAAATAGTCTTTTTCCACTGATTTTCAGTAGTAACAGAAAGACCTAGCAAGCCGATAAAAGAACGAACAACGAAATCTGAAATTTCATCATAAACAGATAGCTCCATACAATTCATTGTCGTTCCAAAATCAAGTTCGCAATTGTCAAATTTCAAATCAGCCATCTTACCCATTAACATCACCGCACATCGACGCACATAGCCAGATACGCGGAGAAGCGCACGAGAGAGGGAAGGAGGACGGGAGGGGGAGAGAGAGAGAGACTGCGCTCAACGCCTGTCGCCCGAAATCACATCTCGGCGCAGCTCTCGATTCCACTTAGCGCAATATCCCGAGAGCTCCTTCCCCATCGCGTGAAAACACACTCTCACAGACAGTCCCCACACGCATACACACACAGGCAGGCACGTTCTCCCTACAGAAAGAGAGATAGAGAGTGCGAGAGAGGGAAAGAGAGAGAGAAAGGGGATCGGCTGTGTAGTAGAGTGAAGAACGAGAGGAGGAAGAGGAGAAGAGCGAGAGATAGGCGAGATATTCGCGCAGGCGCTCCGCTGACGTCAGGCCGCCGCCGCCGTCGCCGGCAGCAACGGCGCAGGCGGCGGCAGCGGTTCGCGCGTTTCTCGCCGCTCATACCGAGTCGGGCCCTCGGCGCGTCCGGAGCCTCCGCTTTCTCCAAGCTTCGCTGCATTTTCTGCTCTCCTCCTCTGTATCTGATCACCCCAGCTCGAGCGATTTGATCACTCGTATTGTCCTTCCCCCCCTCGTCCGCGTGTGCTATTCGCTCGTCCAAGCGCGTTATACAAATATACATCGGGTCTGGGGGTCAGGGATACTTGTCGGTGTGCTCTGTGATTTGGTGAATGAAGCGCAGCTTTTCAAGTTGGAGTGTTTGAAATTTGGCGCCCGCGGCGGCAGAGAGGACACACGGCCACAGCTTTTCGCGGCTGTCGGCGCGAGTTGCAGAAGAGCTGCCCCGCTTTTGCGGTATATGCGTGTGATTGAGTCGTGGATGAACGAGAGAAGTGTCATTGCCGAGACAGCTGTAAGTGGTAGCGGCAGTGCAGTGTAAGACTATTATTTAAGGAGCCCTGGCATTAACCCGCTGCTGTACTTGCCAGTGATACATACCAAGAGCCCATAGCAGAGCGACAGGAACATAGGCAAGAGAAAAACTCATCTTCCACATCGGTAAGTGCGGATGTATACGTGTGCGTGCGTGCGTCTGTGTGTACGTGTTTTCATTCGAGTCGTTGGCTGTAATCGAATAAGCGCGCCGCGTCGCCTCGAAACACAGAGAGATCGCGCGCACACGCAGACAGATACTCTTTCTCTCTCTCTCTCCCTCTATCTCTACGCCGGTAACTTTTAGAAGGTGGGGGTTGCTTTTGTGTGCTGCAGCCGGCTTTTTCTTCGCTCCTTTCTCCAAGCGGGCGCCTGGCTGCGATTGCCCGAGCAGCCTGCCGCCGCCGCCGCCGTCGGGCGTTTAATTAACTCTTGATTGGCAATCCCGAGGGCAAGAGGGAGAGAGAGAGAGAGGGAAAGAGAGAGAACTAGCTGCTCGCACACACCACCACCAGGCCGTTACTGCCGCGGCTTCAGGGTAGAGCGAGAGAGACTCGAAATAATTAATTCGGCGATTTTCATTCGATATTGACGGCTCGGGAATTTAATATTCAATGGCTCGGTGGGATCTCTCTCCCCCCTCCCTCTCACCCCTTACCCTCGACATTGACTTTACCCTTTCCCTCCTCCTCCTCCTCCTCCTGTCTCTCGCTCTCCAGCATAGCCAGCAGCTGCTCTCTCTGTCTCTCTTTCTCTGTCTCTCTCGCTCAGCCGCGCGCTCTCTTCTCGTGTAATTGCAAATAGGTTAGGTTAATTATGTACGCTATTGGATCGATTGGAATTTCGCCCCATTGACTCTCTGCACGGCACCTCATCCCTCCACCCCCCTCTCTACCCACCCCCTTGTCCATCCCTACTCCTGATACTCTTCTACCCTGTCTATCCTACCCAACGGCTCTGCACACGCTCGCACACAAAGCTATCCATGCCGGCTCATCTCGACACACTAAAAATCGGGAATTTAATCAAGAATGGACCGTATTATGTATTTATTGGTTCAGAATGAGGCTTTTGCAATTGTGGGGAGAGCGTGAGCGAGATAAAGAGCCATACGACTGATTTATGCATGCAACCGGCTAAATAATCTTCGCTGTTATAGTAAACGTTTTTATCAAATTAAATGCTTGTAATGATGTTTGCATGTATAAACTAGTCGATCCCCCGCCCCCTTTGCTATTTTGTATTTTGCCAATTATAATGGCAAAATCGAGAAAATAACGTTTTCCCTATTAAATTTGTAATTATATGCGCGAAACTTATTTTCTCTCTGGTTTATTAAATGTATATTAGATTTCTGCCTAGGCACGATCAAAATTCACAATTTAGATTTATATACGAGATTGTGCCGTTTTAATTCCCAGACACTTGCGCGTTCGTAAAGTTTAATCTGTCGAATACCTCACTTACGCAGTCAAAATATTGGGAAAAAAGAATTAATTGGTTGAAATGAAAAAAAAGAGAGACAGAGAGAGAGAGAGAGTGGGACATAAAAAAGTGCTATCTTTATTTCAGCGGATCGTAAATTTATTTTCATTGTAAACGGTCCGTTCTATATTTTAATTTCAGTTTTAATTAAGTTGTAAATTGACGTGGATATATCAGTGCGCAAATTACGCAATGTTGACGTCAAACTAACAAATCTTATAAAATTCACTCGTATGACTAACTAAACATACATTACTTACATTCATTAACTGTGCCAATTAAATCAGAAAAAGTAATTGCTTTGGTTTTACCTAATTAAGAAAATGCGTTACTAATAATGCAAAGGCAAGGCTTTTGCTGTAATTAGTTTGATGCTCGGATTCGATGTTTTTCTTTCGTTGGAAAGAAAAAAAAATGACGTTGAAGAAATCATTTTTTTAATGCGTTTAAGTAGCAAAGAAATTTTATATCAATTAAAAAAAAATTCAATTTCTTGAATAGAAAATTATCATCACACGATTTCATTGGCTTTTGCGATATCAAAATTATAAATATTTACACCGAAAAATATTAAATTAATTTTTTACTTCCAATTTACTCCTGATTATTTTCTAGAATCATTCGAAATTACACATTAATTAGGCGACTCTGCCATTAATATAATTATTAAACGTTCAAAAATAAACCAAAAGAAATACTTGTCTACAGTGATAATACGCTTGTTGCAAAGCAAACGTATAATACAAAGCCCTAAAAAGATGTAATCTCAATTTTAATGACCAGACGTTATTTTCTAAGAACTCCATACACACTTATCATCAAGCGATAGAGAGGCTTGACTAAACAATACTCAATGTAAGCATTAATTTACTGAAAAGACCCCATGGATTCCCCAAAAGAAAATAAGAAATTGATTGCTTCACCCGGCATTATCGTTTACTGATTACCGATATGCGCAAAACATTAAGAAAAAATTATGAACTAACGAAATATGAAAATACCGAACTTTTCCAATTTCTAGCAGGCATTGCTCGATATGACATCTGATATCTCGTCGTTGTACCACGTCGTTCAAAAACACTTCTTCGCTCCTCTTTGGGCCATAGCCTCTCCGCCAGTCAAGTTTATCAGAGATTCTCGAAAATTTCGGTCTGCTTTGTTTATCGAGCCTCGGAGCCGTTAATTAAAGCATCTCGACACAAGGAAGAGAGTAAGAGGGGGAAATGGTTGAAAGACAGCCGGGTATTTTTCTCGCATTTCCGATTTTTCGTCGCCAAGCGCGAAATCAAGATTCAATTTCATTTATCGTCTACTGCTGCTGCTTTTTCGCAAAAGCTCTGGGACAGACGTAAGCCTTCTCTTTTTTTTTCACTCATCGACGTCGGCTGCGATGAGGAGAATGAGGAAGAGGGGGGGGGGTGGGAGTTGGGACGGAGAAAGAGAGACGGCTTTAATTAGGTTACGTTAATTATACGTTGAAAATTTTCCGAATTTAGCGCGCTTATCGCTCATTGTTCCTAATTAGAACGTTATCTTCGGGGGTATTAATTTACGCGCTGTCTCTTCTCTCTCTCTCTTTTGCTCTTTCTAGCTTGTGCTTCTTAATGAAAGTCAATGCTAATTAATAACGCATATTATGCAGTGCTTTCCATTTACGTCAGCGATATTAAAAATACACATATATATATACACACATTTTGAACTCGGAAGAATGATGGTTTAATATTGTAGCTTTTATTAATTCGTTAACTCGGCTGGTAACAATGTGCGTACAAGCGATGTATTAATTGATAAAATAAAAAAAAAATTTGACGTTTTCGAAAATTAAAACTCGCGTGACCAACGTAGTTCGAGTTTTCTTCTTTTTTATTTCGTTTCGTCATTTTTCATTTTACAAAAACAACTTCGGGCGCGCTTATGAATTTTTAATAAATTCCAAGGCTGAAACTTCATTTAAGCTTTTTTAATGATTCATTAAAGAGCAGAAAACGTTTGCGCGAAAGCGCGTCTTACGCGGCGCGCGGCGCGTAGAAATTAAAATATAAATTAAAACTTTATTAGCAATGATGGCCGCGAATAAAAAAGCCATTTAGAAAATTACCCCCGATACGAATCTCATTTCGTATCGGGACGCGCTCTGTGTGTGTGTATCGCATTCACGTATACTATAGTATATATTCGGGCCAAGAGCGCGGAGAGGAAAAATTAATTTCAAATCCTCCCCTCTCCCTCGCATCCCTTCGCGTCCAATTCGTCGCGAATCGCTCATTTATTTTTTCATCGAGCTGCTCCAATCAAATTAATTCCCAGGGCGCCTCTCGTCCAAACCAACTCTCATTACGCTAATAATAACAATACATAATAAAGCAATTAAGAAACATTCTTTCTCAGCGTCAGCAGCAGCGGCAGCGGCAGCGAAGTCTTATGCACGCGCGAAAAAGATACAGTGCCGACAGAAGCGCGCGTGCAAGCTCTCCGCGCGCATTTTCAATCCGGCCAATTATGAAATGTGTAATTATCGTAGCAGGACGAAATCATGTAACGCCGAGGGAGAAAGAAAGAGAGAGAGATCGAAAGAAAAACGATTTAATTAGCCGAGGGATCGCGGCTACGCGGAAAACAAGATCGCGCAAGCGTCTCTCTGCGAGAGAGAGAGAGAGAGAGAGGGAGAGAGAGAAGCAGCGATCGGTTCATCGAGCTCGCCTCTCGGCTCGTTTACATCGCTCGGCTGGAAAAGGAGCAGGCCAAGCGCGCGCGCCAAAGAGGGAGAGCAGCAGGGAGGGGGGGAGAAGAAGTGGGAGGGGGCGGGATAAAAAGGCGAGCCGATAAATTGCCCTGCGCGACTTCCGAGGAGGAGAGGCCACTTACCTCTCTCTCTCTCTCTCTCTCTCTCTTGCCGGCGGCCCACACGAGAGCTTTATCCGCGCTCGACGACAGCATGGAACATGAAAGACCGGCGACGACAAGCCCGTGCTCTCCCTCGTCCCTTCCCCCCACTCCCCCTGACCGCGCGTGCCCGTCATTATACACGTCGTATACGCGTTCACGTACACGCGCTTACGGACGTGCACGTGCAGTTGTGCGCGCACACAAACCTGCTTGCTTCTACTTCGCTAACTTATGTACACGTACAAGCTACGTAGACTGAAGTATCAAGAGTATAGATATAGACGTGAAAATCGTGAGCAGTGCGGGTCTCTCTAATTCTGGCCGTTGTACGTGCAGAGTAAGAGAGAGAGAGAGGGAGATACAGAGCTGGAAGGACGTGGAGGAGTAGAAGGAGGCAAGGGAGAGGGGGGGGGGGGCTGGAGGGAGCTGGGCAATAATTGGGAGCGCCTTAATTGCCACGGGGGGCGCGGGTGCGCGCGAGCGATGACCGTTGTAATTGCCTCGCCTTAGGTGCCGCTGGCAGCAGCTCGCGAGCGAGTGAGCAAGCGAGAGAGAGAGACGAGAACGGAATACGCGAGGATTTGGCGCGGATGGAGAGAGGGACGGCAAATGAGACGGACGAGAGAGAGGGCAAATAAGGGAAAGGGCCGGGAGAAGGAGGGAAGAGGAAGACGAAGATTAAGACGAAGAGGAAGCGAAGAAGAGAGAGAGGACTTGGTGACGGAGGAGCGAGAAACAAAGAGTCGCCGGAGAGAGACGTGGCGCTGCGCGAATTGAGAATCGAGCAAGGAGAGTAGTAGTAGTAGGCCGGCGCTAATGAAAAAATGTCGGAGATGAAAAATACAGCAGGTGGAATATGTATTCGGATGAAGAAAGTTGGTCGGCGCGTTCTCGCAAAGGAAACGGTATACGTACATGCGCGCGCGCGGGAGGTGTAAAAGACAATTACTCGTAAACGCGGTAACGAGCCAAGTAAACTGAAACTCGCGAACGCGAGAGATGAAGAAAGAAAAAAATGAGAACCGGACGGATGAAAATGCAAAAGAAAAGATAGAGGAAAAGCGAATGGGTGACGAGAGAAATGACAGAGCGGAAGATGGCGTGGACACCGGGCACTGGGATAACGAAGAGGAGGAGGAAGGAAAGAAAAAAGAGGATGACAGGGCCGGGCAATATACGCACACACGGACATGTATATCCCCCACGGCCCAAGGTCAGCTCTCGTTATTAATGCATTTTAATTTATCGCTAAAAGCGTTAATTGCAGCAGCGGCGGCCGGAGCTCCCTTGCTCATCTCTCCCGTCCTCCTCTACCCTTTTTGCGCCTGGGCGTTGCACACACTCGCCCGGGTGTGTTATGTAGGAGGGGCCGATCCCGCACGTCGCGTACATTCCGCTTCTTAATCACTCATTTCGCCAACGTTCTGCTGCAGCGGCCCAGAGAGACGGCCACGCTTTACCAACTATACTCGCACCCTCCTCCCCCCACGCCCATTAATTCGCCGTAATTATTTCGTTGATACGTAGACTCGCGCGCGGGAGAATGAGAGAGGGCTATGTATATATATACATACTGGGCCGGGTTCATGGCTCGGCACTCCATTAATTGACAAGAGACTCCGCTGCTGCCCCCTGGCTTTTTATTCCTCTCGCCGTCGCGCTCAATCCGCTCTCTCTCTCACTCATTCTTTCTCCCTCGCGCCCATTCGCTCTCACGTATGGCCATTACTCTCCTTTGTATCGATGGCGCGTGTACTATATAGAGATTCTCATTTTTCTTAATTGCTCCACCTTTTATCACGGGCTTTTCTACTCTCTCTCTATCTCTTTCTCTTTACCCCCGCCGTTCCTTCTATCTATTTCAGCTGTGGTACGCCGTGGCCCTCTGCTCGTTCCCTTTTTTTTTTACTCGCGCTCTTTCAGCCCTCGTTATTTCCCCGGGCCTGTCTCGTTATTCCTGTCAGTTACTGCCTTTCGTCCCTTCTGGAGATGTGGGCACGTATTAAGAAAAACTTTTAATGATACTATTGTAACGCGCGCGCGCTTGCGCGGGGGGCATTGCCGGTTGCCGGAGAAAGAGAGCGAGGGGGCTGCACAGTTCGTGGTGACTCTGAGGAAACTTTTGCATCGTGTTCTCCACGTTATACTTTAAATTGCCAATTATTGATCTAATTAATTTCCTTGTCTTTGTATAACATGCTGCCTTCTTCCCCTCCCCCCACCCTCATCTGCTGCTGCGACTGCTCGTGCGTCAATTTTTCTGTCCCGCTTCCTCTTTTTTTTTCGTCTAATTTATATTCTCCGCTTCGTTTCTTTTATACATCCCGCCGCTTATTTTCTTCTTTTCTTCTCTGTCAGGTCTTTCTTTGACGGTAGCTCCTGACGATTCTATATAACCTGTAACTTTATAATGCCCCTTTTTTCAATGTAACAAGTTATTTCGTTATTCTAAAGTTAATTAAAAGATATTACGGGGAATCTACTTTTCATTCGCGTACAATACATCACGTATTGCCATTAGTTACAATTTTACAATGCGAAAAAGAATCGCATTATAATAGCTGTACCAAAACGAAAAAGATCATCACAAACTTTCTTTTGTAATCATCAAACATATTACAACGAGCCGAAAGAACAAATTCAATTTTTTCTCCAACGACTATCTCGTTTAATTTTTCAGCCGAGAAAAGCTCAGTTCACGGGTTATCAGAGCACGATAAGAATCTACTTTCGCACTGCGGCCGCTGCGGAGGGGTAGGTTAGAGGCGCCTTGGTGTGCCGTCTTTTCTCGCTCGATGCAGGTGGGGGCGGAGGGGGGGGGGGTTCGAATAGAATCTCGTCGCTAATTGCATTGGCGCTTGCGAAAGCGAGAAAAAGAAAGAGGCCGGGCGAATTAATCCAGCGCGATAAATACGAGATCGATATGCTCTCGCTGGATAGAGAATATATTGTGCGAGTGTGCAAGTGTGTGTGTGTGCGCATATATGCGCGCGCGAGAGGCACATACGCCGATTGGCAATTACTTTAATTAACAATTTCCTTTTTCTGCAAGTAAGTGAGGGGCAGGGAGGGGGGAAGGTGAGCGGCTCGGCCAATTAGGAAAGAAGAGAGAGAGAGAAGAGCACCGCGGGGTGTGGGTAGCACACACACTCACACACCTTTTTCATGCGGGCCGATCGCTCGCGGCCCGCGCGCAATTACCAGGCGCGTGCGCGCCGAATTTCTCGGCCTTATCGTCGCTCATGCATTTTTAATTGATCCCTCGTTCGCGCGCGCGAGAGAGAGCGCATAAGCGGAACCGGCTGAACGCGGAGAGAGAGAGAGAGTGTCGACTGGTAAGGAAAGGGTGAGGTGGAGCGCGGGAGAGAGAGAGGGCTTAATGCTTCGATAAACGGCCACTTAAGGTACCCCGGGTTTTTATTAAAAAAGTTGTAATTAACGGAGCATTACTCACTCGCGAGATAGAGAGCGAGAGTCGCGCCCTGGGCGGTATAAAACCTCGCTTCCTCTGCGCGCGAGGCAAAGCGGAGGAGAGAGAGAAAGAGAGAAACCTTAAGCTTGCCATCTCCTCCGCTTCTTTCTTTCCTTCCTTCGTTCTCGCGTCGCTGCGGCCCTCTCTTCTCTCCTTTTTGTCACGTAAAAATTTTAATTAACGTCGGAGCCGCGTATTATAAGGCGAAGAAGTTGGCCGAAAAAAAAGGCCGACTGCAAAGGTGGAGAAGCCCGAGGGAGGGCGGACGAGGTAGGGAAAATGCCCGATACGGATAATTTATGAAAGAAATCGGAGAAGGCTTATTAAAGTCCCGAGTGGGCTCACTCTCTCTCTCTCTTTCTCGCGGGTGCGAGATTCCGCTTATATACACGTCTACCTTATTCTTCCTTGCTCAGCCGCGCGTGTGTATGTGTACGCATACCTATACGAGCAGTGCTAATTGATATAAAGCCAGCGGGAATTAAATTATCGCGCTGGTTTTCGCGGAACAATTATAATAATACCCCTCTGGCGTATAACGCTTTGACGTCGGTAGATTATGTGCCCGTATAATCCTCGCCGTCAACACTTTTCGTAGCTTATTAAGGCTGATTTTCGGAAAATTCAACGGCCCCTCTCTTTGCACTTGCGCTTCTTACGATGTGTAATTTATTAGTCAATAACGATTTTCGCGCGACTCGCTGCTAATTACATTCGCTCGAACGTTAGACGAGGGCAACTTTACGATAATTTACGTTTCCATCGGACTTGATTAAAATCAATGGTGTATATGGTAATGAAATAAAACAATGTTTACTTAACATGCGCGCTCGTATTCAGAGCGAGTACAGCGAGATAAAGCGGCGACTAGATGACCAAGAAATAAGAAAAGTAGCGTTAAAGGAAGAATAAAAGGAGAACGACAAGAGGGGGGGGATAAGGGAAGCGGTAAGGCGCGACGATGAGAAAGTGGATGCCGGGCAGTATAGCGGGCAGCAGTCGGGAGTAAAATGGAAGCTGCCAAAAAGCAGCTCTACTCGACAGAGAGCGAGAGAGAGGGCGAGCATAGTAGAAGGAGGGAAACCGGGAGAGAGTTCGTTGGCGGAGAGTCTTCGATTAGCCGGGGCCTCGCACTGTGGATGCCCTCTCCCTCGGAGCGCGAGCGGAGAAAGGGTCGCCGCTCCCGCTCGTTTGGCTCGGCCCGTCAGACCGGGTCGGAAGTCAATCTTCGCGGCCGGAAGTGGTTCGCCTTCCCCTGCTCCGTTTCCTCCTCCCTATCCGTCTCCCTCTCCCTTTAGCCCATAGAGTGCCTTGTCCGCCCTCCTCTCTGTAATTTTACTTTTTTTCGCCTCTGTTGCTTGCGTCCTGCTTGCTCTCTCTCTCTCTTTCTGCTGGTGGCTGGGCTCCTTTTTCTGCGGCTGGATTTGAGCGATTGCTCAATTTCTGCTCCCCCCGCCCCTCACCCTTTTCTCCCTCTCCCTTACTCTCTTTGTTTGTATACGCGGCGCCGGGAGCCCTGGCTTTTACTTTAATTATCTTTGCGCCCGGGAGTCGAGCGCTTAGACGCGGACTTTCATTTGGGCCCCCCCACCCCCGCTTCTCCTCTTTTCCGTCTTTCTTTCTCCATCTTTACCCTTCGACGAGCACGTGACTCCGCCGAAGACGCTCGTGCGTCTACGGTTAACCGCGAGGCTTATAGATCCAAGCCTGATATCTGGCAATCTTTTTGATTCACAAATTGTATACACGCAGACGCACTAATCACGCACCAATCCATCCAAAGAATCAACACACTCGAGATAATTTCGCATGCGCATCTCGCTACCGCGTTGTACCTCGTTCATCCCGAACAATAGCGAAGATTGCGCAACTCTTTTCCAAGGCTGAGCCCATTGAGTGGATGTCGTCTTCAGTGGGTAGGGCTATATAGCTAAAGGTGCTGGCAGATTACGCGCTTCCCCCCTCAAGGCTTGGCGTGTGCGGCGACCGATCCGGCCCCGATCAATCCTCCCGAGCACTTGCTCTTTCTCTCTCTCTCTCCCTCCCCCTGTCCGCTCTTTTCTTCCGGCCAAGTTCCGCTGTTATCCCGAGGTCGAGTCCGCACGCCGCGGAGGCGCCGCAGCAGCACGCGCACTTGCTTGCCAAACTCTCTCTCTCCCCCCCCCCCCTCCCCTTGTCTACTCCTTCTTATACCCGCTCTTCCCGTAAATGAAATCCCGAAATTAAAGCCGTATATTAACCCCGCGGCGCGCGGCGCTCCTAAATTAAAAAACAACATTTTACGACCGAGTCCGAAAAGACTCCCCCTTCTTGGCCAACCTCTCGAGCCAACCTCTCCTCAGACGCTGGTTCGTTTTTTCTTGCCTTCGCTCGCTCGCGGAAGAATGGGCGAAGAGGTAGACCGCTGCTGTTGCCGGCGGCGGCGAGACGGACGCAATCATGCCGTAATTGAGGAACAGTAGGGAAATGAGAAAGGAGTGCAGAGAGTTTATATAATATACACGTGCGCACGTTCTTCGCCCGGTCTGTATATTGTATATCGGAGGTAAAAGCTCTAACTACCCTGTATATGTATTTCAGAGAGCACTCTCTCTCTCTCACTCTTCTCTGTCTGCGTGTTTTATAAGCGCGGATATGCGATAGGCATCGAAATTAAATTTTAAATTGGCTGTTTAAATTTACGAAAATATATATATAGATGCATACGCGATGTATCGTATATAGGGGTGTAAATATCGGCTTAACACACACGCGCGCGCGCTCGCGGACATACGCGACTTAATGTGATAGTTGGATTAAATTTTTCCATTATAACAAGCACAATAGCCGGCGTTTCGATCACACTCGATCGGAAGCGGAAAGGTTCGGAGAGTTGAGGGGACAAGGGGGGCTATGAGAATCGCTGGCAAAAATCAATTACGAAATTTTTATTCGCAGCGCCTCGGGACAGCAGGCGAAGGACAAAGCGAAAGCGAGCGAAACGCGAAAAGGGAGGGTATAGGTTGACGAAAATAAAAAAAAAAAGAGAGAGAGAGAAAAACGGGGTTACCGAACGCGACCGCCATTCTATTATCCGTAAATTGCGTTTTTTAAATTCGTCTGCAGAGGCGCGGAGGGGCTGGGAGGGGGAGACTAGCACGTGGCGCTCCAATCACGCGCTGCCGGAAACCTCGAATGCCGCCGATGTATCGGCCCTCGCCTCTCGACCTCTCCTCCCCCCTGTACCCTGGCATAGCGTTACGTATACCCTGTGCATTCTATTTTCGCAGCTTACCATACAGTCACTCTTTTTTTTCCACCCTTTCTCTCGCACTCTTTTGCTCTATCTGCCCTCGGGATTGTAATGAATTCTCACGTTTACAGACTGTCGCGAGAGTCGCTGCGATTTTTTGCCTTTCGACTTTGCGACGGAATCGAGTGTAAATTACTACGTCGAGCGATTCTACCATTCTGTCTTTTCAAATTTTTTCAAGCAATTGTATTTGGAACAACAACGAGATCGTGGATTTGATATAAAAATTTGTAAATGTCTTGATAAGCGAAAGAAAAAAAAGAACCAAACACGATAAAAAGCTTTAAAAGGAAAATCAAAAGAAACAGCCGAGAAAAAATTACGGATACACATAGAGACCGGAGCTGAGAAGAAATTTAAACGACTGAAGAATCGTCGAGGGCAGAGTAGGTGGAAAGGCTCGAGTGCAAAAGCCGGAGCAGCGAAAAGACCAAGTCGCGCATAAAGCCTGGAGAGTCGCAAAGGCGAGTGACACAGGTCGTCGACGCCGCCGCGGTATAAAATCCCGCGAGCTCTTCTCGCGACGAGCGCGCGCGGATATACACTTGAAAAAGGGGGGTGGCAGAGAAGAGAGGAGGCTAAAACGCCAAGGGAAAGGCGCGTGGACGAAAGAGCTAGAGAGAGAGAGAGAGAGAGAGAGCACAGGGTACACAGCAGTAGTCGCATCGCGTGTGGATAGGCGAATGGGAGGGGGGTTGCCGAGAGGGAGGGCTGGTGTACATAATGGAACTTGAAATTGGTTGGGCCTGTCCCGGGCTGGGCAAGCCGGCACTCTCTCTCTCGCTCTGGCAGCAGCCTTGCCCCTCCTTCTCCGCCGCACTACGACGACTACTACTACTACTACTCGGTGGGCCACCCCTCGGCGTTATACGGGCCGAGCAGCTATCGAGGGAAACGCATTCCATGCCGAAATTGCTTCGCACTGCCCCTCTCCGCAGCCCCTCGCCTCTTTCTCTCTCTCTTTCCATCCCCGCGCGCGTGCTTTCTCTTTCCATCCCCCGCGTGGCTTGCCGATGAGAGCCTCTTTCTCTCTCGTCCCCCTTCTACTCCCGAGGATAGACGATTCGATGAGATATACGCGTCGTCGGCTGCGCGCTCTCGTTGCTTATATATATTTTGAAGCCGTCGCTTTTCGCTCTCGCCATGCAAATCCGGCGACTACCCCCGGACTAGATCATCTTCTCTCTTTCCCCGGCGTTATGTACTCTCTGCACACGCGCTCGCGGGCTCATTTTCAACGGGGCTCGAGTTTTGTTTCCTTCTCCCCCGACAAAATCCTTATCAGCTAGTTTTGACAAGTCAACCGTTAATACCGTCCTCCTAATTAGCAACGCCTGCCTCTTTGAGCCGAGTGCAAGGAAAAGGTCCTAATCAGCCTCTTCAGGCTCGCGCAATCTCTCCCCCCCCTGTATACCATCTTTTGGCGCAACCAAGTGCATCGGGGGATGTGTCTCGAGGCTTGAAAATAAAAAGGGTAGACACTCTCGAGAAATACTCACGAGCGGAGGCCATGTCGTCCCTTTCGCATACGATGTTGTCGTCGTCGTCGTCGGAGCGTTGATTAAAACCGCCCTAGCGCCCCGACACGGGAGGGAAAGTGTGTTGGCGCGCGCGTGTGTCGATGGACGAGGGGAAAGACGTACGCGTCAAGTTTCGACTCTATTGCTCTGTAGCGTGTAAGTGGAGAATCAGGAGTCAAAGCTGTACGCTACTGAGATGGGGATGTTTTGTAAACTGTTAGTTTATAATATTGTATTAATTTGTACTAAGGTTTTCGTAAAAGGTATACGTGTATAATAGCAATTGATTTTTGTCATTGTGTTTATTTGACTATAACGATTGTTTCTACCCTACAATGGTCTTTAGCTTATTAGGAAAGAATGGGAAAAGGAAAAGGAGAGGTATATTCAGCGAGGGATAATTTTCGAATTGGCTGTTGGTCGGTCTCTCTCTCTCTCTCTCTCTCTCTCTCTCTCTCTCTCTCTATCTCTGGCGCAGCCAACTAAATTCCCCGACAAAGCGTTTAGTTAGCTAATTAAGTTGGCAGCAAAGTATAAACAACTCGAAATAACAAAAACGTCGGAAGGGCGGAGGGAAAGAGTGTGCTCCCGAAAAAGAGTAAACGAGTGGAAAAGGAGATGGAGCGAAACAGCTGAAAAAGTAGTAGCGGGGTAGAGACGGTACCCGCTTGGCGAGAGAGAGAGAGAGAGAGAGAGAGAGAGACAGACAGTAGGAAGGGGGGGGCGGTGAAAGTCAATTGAAAATTCGACTTTTTATCAGAGCAGCGCACGCGAAAGAGTGAGAGACGCGTGGAAAGGCTGGTGTATGTAGGAAAGAAGACTGCGGCGAGAGAGAGGGA
The DNA here is from genome assembly GCA_030522585.1 of Anagyrus pseudococci. Classification (NCBI taxonomy): domain Eukaryota; kingdom Metazoa; phylum Arthropoda; class Insecta; order Hymenoptera; family Encyrtidae; genus Anagyrus; species Anagyrus pseudococci. The sequence goes on along the minus strand of JAPYYQ010001160.1, from coordinate 14,247 downwards.
GGGATGGAGGGAGCGGACGAGCAAGCTTGACTTTGCAAGAGGCGGAGGGAGGGAGCGAGTGAGACTAGGGTCAGGAGAGCGCGAGACGAGAGGGTGCCCGACTATACGGCTGTACGTGCAAAAGGGGCGGCTAGAGTGGCTACAGGCTAGAGGAGTAGGAGGAGGGGGGGGGGTGAGTGTGCGGCGGGCCTCGGGGGGTGGAGGGGAGTAGCGGAGCGAGAACGGGGGGGGGGCGGGGGCAAGGCGCTGCTTGCTTAATTACTAAAAGCTAATCAATTCCAGAGGAAGTAAAGTTTAAATTGCAAACTAAAGTATAGCTTCGGCCCCGCTCTCTTGCGCCCCCGCACTCGCTCTCTCTCTTCTCCCTATCCCCGTCGGCTCTCGGCGTAAACTGCAAAGCGATATTAGCCCGCGCGCTGCATTCTGCAATTAGCCCCGGTAAATCATTGAATACAAATTATGGACGGTTTCAGGCGTGCGCGCCCTCCCCTCTCTCGCCCCTCTATGCCAACAGCCGCAGCAGCGGGCTCTCTCGCTCCACTCTATTGCTACAGAGAGCGGCTCGTTCGCCTCGGTTTCTCCGCTTTATCCCCCCCCCCCCCCCCCTCCTCTCATCGTCTCTTTCATGGTCCGCTCTCGACAGGCGCCCCTTTTTACCCCGCGCGCACAGCCGTTACAGCCTCGGGCAGTTATACACGGCACGACGACGACGACGACGACGACGGGGGATAGGGCGCGCACTTATACGTCAAAACCGATCGCGGCCGGCAGGGAATGGCCCAGTTTAAAGCCGAGCGCGATAACCGGCCCCGAAGCGCGTCGACGTCGGTTTTGACGTATCGCGGCTTCCCCACCTTTCTCCTCTCCCATCGTACTCCTCCCTCTCTGTCCTCTCTCTCTCTCGCTGACTAGCAGCCCCTCGCGCGCACAAACGCGAAGGCTCGCGGACCTCCGGCTTTCGCTTATTAAATTCTTGCGCCCTGCCGAAATTAATTATTGCGCCGAGTGCGTCTGTGTGCGCGCGTGTGTCTATAGCGGCACCTATACATATAGCCGTGTATGCGTACACGCGGCTTAGCCGAGCTTTCGAACACGAGATACCTGGAGGGAAAGAGAGGGAAGCGAGCGGAGAGGGCCGGAGGGAGGATTTCGCAATTTCGAAAGCCCCACTGTAGCCGCGCATATCCGATCGCGGCTATCTCTTTCTCTCTCTCGGGCCGTTTATAGACGCGGAAATAGCCCTTTCTTTCATTGCTCTTTTACGCAGCCACCCGCCCCCTCTCCTGACGTATTAATATTAGTTTTCTCGTTCGGGACTTTTTACGCGCCTTCATCTCCTTTTCCCCGGCTTCTTTTTCCTTCTTCTTTTTTGATTGCTCGCGATTTTTATTGTTTCAACGAGATTAGAATTCAAGGGATAACGGGAAAATCTTCTCTGCCTGCCATAGGCCTTTCTTTTTTTCCCCAGACTAAACGCCGTTTTATCGTTATTATTTCTCCTCCGCCACATTGGCTTTTTTTTACTGCTCCCTCGAATCGAAGACAATATGGTTTATTTCAAGCGAGCCTCCTTGCGTTTCATTAGAGATTCCGTAATCGGCGCTTATAACGCGTGTGTATCGATCGGAAAATCAAGCTGGGAGGATATTAACCGACGCGACGTGGGCGTCGATTTATAAATTTCAATGCGCCACACACGCACACCGGGAGACGACTTATCGGCTAGTCAAGCCGAGAGGCCAGCTTAAGGCAGGAGGAGAGTGATAAAAAGGAGCTCGGGCTCTAATCAATTAAAGTCGGTAACGATAACGATTTCCGCGACGCATTATCACCCGTGGCGTTTACCGTTACCTCGCTCGGCCCACGAGGCAGTAGAGGGAGAGAGAGAGAAAACGAGGAAAAAGGAGAGAGTCGACACGCGATCTATAGGTGCACAAGAGAGCAGGGGCGCACACGTCGATGTCCGATCGCTCTCGGGACCAAACGAAATCGGGGTAATTACGTTATCAGTTGCATAAGTCGCGCGGGCCGTCACTTTAAACGGCACCAACGGGCTTATCGATCTCCCCCCTCCCCCCCCTCCCACCAGCACCGCCAGCACTCCTCTAACTCCCCGCAGCGGCCGCGAGTCTCTATTAATCGCGGCGCGAGGCTCGCCCCCGCGTAATCGATTCGTCGATATTTATAACCACGCCACGCGACGGGCCTGAATAATTTAATAGATTAATTAGTTGAGAGGGAAGAGAGAGAGAGAGAGAAAGAGCGAGATAGGGAGATGGTGTAATTGAACTTTGATATAGCTCGCTGATATATGTATGGTAAAAGAGAATATTGCATGCCGAGAGCTTCGGGATTTTTGACGCGTTCGAATTTGGCCGATTTCGGCTGTTATATTTCCTACGCGGGGCAACCAGGGGCCCCTTTGCTTATCGATCGGGCCATTGTAAAGCGCCGCTGCGAAATTGCTGCAAGTCGCGCCAAGTTTAATCTATTCGCCAAGTTGAAAATTGTGTAAGCATATACACGCGCTGGCATAATCAAACGTTTAATTAAATTCTATTATGCGAGATAGAGAGCAAGAGAGAGAGAGACAAATTTATTCAATGTGTATAGTTTCGGATTAAGATTATTTATCATTTTAATGAGCTTTATTTCATTACAGAGACGGATAGAGGGCAAAGAGAGAGAGAGGGAGGGAGAGGGCAGTTCTTTTGAGCATTACATCAGTGATACATATATAGATGGATTCGGTGATTTTGCTTATAAGCGAGTTTGGATATATAAAACCGTATGTTTAGTAAATTAACGCGCGCAGAGCGAGAGAGAGAGAGAGCGGGTTTCAACACGTAACAGACATTATCATATAGATCGAAGATCCATATTCCAAGTTAATGGAATGATAAGTGTGATTACTTCCATCTTGCGCGCATTAATAACGCGTCATGTAAATCATGCAATTTAACAACATGAACACACGCGTACACACGCTCACACGCGCACGGATGCAAATGAACGTTCATATACGAGGCGACTTATACCTTCTCGCGTGCTATCACAAAGCGAGAGAGAGAGAGAGAACGCAATAATCGCAGAAGCAATCCACTGGAAGTGGAAAGGGGCCTGGGCAATGTGATTACGCTCGGGCAATTGTTTATCTAATGGTTTTTATCGCTCTGATTCTCGGGAGCTCCAAGGGCCGGGGTGGCGCTGCTAGCGTCGATTAAATTTTCTCTGATTATATTTCTCGTTTTCCCGGCGCCCCACGTCCGTTAATGGACCTTGTTAATTTTGCGCGCAGCACCGGACGGCGTCCAAATGGACGGGTATAGAGAGAGAGAGAGAGAGAGTGAGAGAGAGAGGAGGGTAAGTGGAAGGAGGGAGCTGGCGCGTGCGACAATTACGCTGATTTCTACGGCCCGCGCCCGATTGTTTTGTTTGGCAGTGTAATTTACGTGATTGAGTGATTACATTGATTCGCTGGCGGATTCCGTCCACCAGATCCTAGTGCAATTAGAACGTAATCAGAGCCGAGCCCTGGGATCCGCCTCCCTGCGGAGGCTTGTCGCCAGACTTTTCTGGATTTTTTATTTTCATTTTTTAGTTTCGTCGTAAATTTAATAAAAATTCTTGTTTTTTTTTTTATGAAATTGCACTTTGTACTTTGATACAGTTGCTTTTTTGACGTTGCTTAAAAAGAACGCGAGAATAAACTTATAAAAATGTAACAAATCGTTATGAAAATCGGCACGGACCGGTTTACGGGTACAAAGCAAATCGAAAAATCAGAGAGGGGGAGAGGCAGGGAGTGCGGGCAAGCGAGAGTCAAGTGAGGGACATTAAATTAAACGGAATAGTCGATCCGTAAAATACGCAAATCGGTAGTAAGCGCGCGCGCTCGCCGATCCCGCGTTCCCATAAAGACCTGTGAGCATGAGCAAAGTACCTGCCCTCTCCAGCCTCAGTCCCCCTTTTTACCCCCGCCCGACTGTGACGTGTTGTATGGTATACGCGCATGCGCGGCATGAGTAGCAAGCACACTAGGTAGTCCTACTACTACTGCTGCTGCCATCGTCGTTGCCGATGTCGACGACGAAACAAGCAATAAAATCAGTGTCGTTACCGGCAATTCAATTCGCCCAAGACGCATGGCACAATTTCACATACAATTTTACGGCAGAACGGCCAGGAGTCCTATTTACTTCGGGGGTCTGCGCCCCCCCCCCCCCCCCCCCCTTTCTCTCTCTCTCTCGCTCGCCGTTTTCCTCATTCTCCGGAGCTCCTAAATCCTACGGGAGAGCTTATATTGCGCGTATATCTATGCATGTATGCATGCATGTATATGGAAGTAGCCGGTAACGCCGCTCGGTATAATAACGCAAGCCCACCCCAGCCCGTTCCTCCCCTCTTCCCTCGCCCGCCGCCCCTCCCGAAGATCGATGCGTCCAACTGGCTCGCCCACTGGGTATATGCTACTCTCTCTCCTTGAAGAGACGCTTTGTCGGATCGGATATTCGTAAGAATGCCGCTGCCGCCGCCGCTGCTGCTACTCGAGTACGACCTGAAAGTCTTGGCTATTCTGATTTGCGATATACTGTTTTCTCAAACATCGAACTGATATGAAATTGATTTTTAACCCTGTTATGATTGATAATATCGTTGAGAGGATTAAGGCAAGTTAATTATTTTCTTCTCATTTGTAGCGATGTTGTAATTGAAAAATGGGTTTCCCGATGCTCACGAGAATGACAAAGAAGCGCTGTTAAATTAGAGTTACAAGCTAACGATACCATGATATCTATTTAATGCGTGTAATGATGTTGTGCTGCGCTGTGGTAATGAATGTTATTCATACGCCGTTGTGTTGTCATTATACTGCGAATTTTAATTAAGTTTCTTTTTAATTTTCCTCCATTTTTACGACAGTTTAATTACGACAGTTTTTTTTTTGTTAACAAATTAATTATTTCGGCTCTTTCGCGATTTTTCAAAAATTAAAAGGAAAAAAGGGAAAAGCGGGTGGAAAAGAAAAAGTATAATATCGCGGCCCGTTATTTTAAACATGTATTTTAATCAAAACATTTTCTCATTCCTCATTTACTAATTAACAAAATGTTCTGAAATGGCTTTAATTAATTGTATCCGCTTCGATTAAAATCTGAATTACGTATAAATTTCATTCTCTCGCACAAAGCAGATTGAATTATTATTCGATTATACGACTAAAGCACATTTCAATCAAACGTTACATAAAACGGACTCCTTTTTTTGCCGTATCATCCCGCCATTTTCGCTTATTTATTATTTTCCAGCCCAATAGCTCACAACGGTTTCTTGGAAAACTTTTGTTTACCTCGTTTTACCCACTCGATGTTCCTGCACAAACCCCCAACTTTTTGCTACTCACCGATAGATTTCTCACTATACGCCATAGGATTTACAATAATTCGTACTTTACATAACCAATCTCTTCGCGCATTAAAATAAGACAAAAAACGAAGGAAACAATATTACTTTTATACTTGGCAAATATCATGTTCCTGCCTGTCCGTCATATTATTAATCCGGCTCAAAATTTTTTCGTGCCCGCACGCGTACGCGCGTGAAACAAAGAAAAAAATTTTCAAATTTAATCAATCCAATTTTGAAAACTGATGAAAATCCTAGTGAAGCTACAAATTGAACCAATATATCTAGCAGCAGAGGAGGGGCTGCAACGAAAAAAAAAAGAATATCAAATAACTAAAACAATTTACAGGAAACCCGATAGGTTTTGATTAACTTTAAAAAAATTCTCAATAAAGTCATGCGCGAAAACTATATATACCATCTGGTGTCACAGTCGCAACGCGCTAAAAACACCCGTGGGCCACGTGTATATAAAAAAAGAGAAGAAAAAAAATCACGCGCATACAGAGTCGGCGTTTACGCGCACGAGTAATTCGTGCAAATTGGGATGTAGGCTGCTTGTTGCGGAATTCTCTCTCTTTAGAGTGCCGATTGATTGAGCGGACAGCCATAGAAAGAGAGAGAGAGAGATTCCTCCATTCTTTGCCCCAGCTCATTCTCACTCTCTCTCGCGCGCGTGTGTGCTCTAGCATTCCTTGCACGTAGCTCATCTCAAAATGAAAACGCTACGACTGCTTTCTATCTCTCACTCTTTCTCTGTGAGTTCGACCGCGCGTAATAGTGGAGATGGCTGACGAGCAGAAGAAGAAGAAGAAGCAAGCACGGGAATAAAGATAGAAAAAACAAGAAGAAGCGGGAAAATCAGTGGAGTAAGCACAATCTCTCCTACCACTGGCAAACGAGTGAATTCAGCTTTTTTTTTCAAGCTTGACTTTATTACTGCTAACTCGCTAATTAAGTAGACAAGTTCTCGCGCTTCTATATTACGAATCGCTTTGGGAATATATTGTTCATTAGCCGAGCCTGCTGGAATGTATCTCGTAATCATATGCCATTTGAACGAGGGCGAGGGGCATGAAAATATAATTAAGCCACGGGGGTAATTTTATATATCAACCAACCGGAGGATCGGAAGACTGAATTGGACGTAAAGAGCTGGCGCAACAAAAACCAGGGGGGGGGGGAGGTAAAGTCGAGTAAGAACGCGAGCGGAAAAATAGACCGGCCAAGCGGATTGTTTTTCCGTAATTTGTTGAGTCGCTTTTATCGAAAAGAGCCAAGCGGCTGCGGAGGTAAATCAATCGAAATTAAACTCCCCCCCCTTCACACCCTTCTTTCCTACGATATCCTTTGTCACCCCTCCAACTTTCTTAACCCACTCCTTTTCTTCTGTCGTTTCGAAACACAAAAATCGATCTCCGAATTGCGAGGAAACTCGGGCTATTTAAAGCCGAGCGATTAATACGGATGATAAACAAATGATTACGAAAACGCTTTCGATTTGGATAAGAACGAGGGGTTGGGGGGGGGGGAGAGGTGAAATAAAAAAATTGCATCAGTTTAGCCGTCATTTTTGTTTTAACGCCAGCTACTCGCACCATTGTCCCTAATAAAAACGTCATCTCCCTCTCGCTGTCTCTCTCTCTCTCTCTCTCTCTCTCTCTCTCGTATGCAATTGGCGCGGGCGCGTGTATCATTCATGCGCCGGCATGCATAACCAATTCCGGCGGGGGCTCTTGAGTTTTACGACCTACCGACCAACCTCTCGCTTGTGCTTAAATTTTTTACAATTTGCCTCCTATCCCCTCTGCCCACCTCGACACGACGACGCTCACGTGGGGACGGTCCAGTCTATACCCGCTATATGTATATACGGCTAAGAGGAACGAGAAGATATGTATAATACAGCGAATCCTTTCTCGACTCTTACCGTTTAATGGACACTTGGATCTGTGTGTGTATTGGGTACGTCTTTCTCGAAACAAACTTCATTAATTTCACAAACGATTTGCCATACTACGTTAGAGAGAGAGGGAGCGAGTGTGTTGTGTATAGCTGCGAGAAAATTGAGTTAATTATGTACATCGAGAATTGCCGTCTATTCAGGTATATTTAAATAAACATGAGCACGTAGGAATAAGAGCGTAGGTTGTAACGAGAACAGCGTCGGGGAAGTGCGAGAAGAAGGAGGCGGAGAAGAAAAGACGGAGAAAAGATAAAGAGTGTGCTGCAGTGAGAGAGAGACTAAGAGAAGGAGGTGGTGGTGCGATGGCGGCGGCGAGGGGCAGGGGGGGTTCAGCCGGAGCTTTTTCGCCCACTTAGAACGATGGACTACGCGAAATTGCGAAAAGCTAATTCCATTTGAGCGGCGAGCTAGCTAGCCCGGCGTATAAGTCTTGCTCTCCTCTCTCTCTCTCTTTCTGTCTTTCCGCTCTCCGAGCACAGGGCAGCAGCAGTAAACCAATCACATTAGAGCCGCACCGGCTCGTCGCCGCCTCGTCGCCTCTATATACTCCACTCTCTCGTCGCTTCCTCTCCTCTTTTCCGCGATCAGCCGCATCCGTCTCTGTCCGTCTTTATCAACCGGCTGCTACTGCCCCCCTCTGGCTAGTCTCTCGTTTTTCCCTCTACCTCTCTATAGCCGCACACCGCGGCCGGAGCCTGATTAATGCTGGGAGTAATTAAATTTCAATCCGAGTCATCGACAAGCCGGGGCCAGGCCGAAAATTGCAAGCCCTTTGCCGCTCTCGACACCTCGGGGGACGCGCAGGGGCTATTGTGCGCCGGCCCGGCTCCTCTTTCAACGTCGCGCGGCGGCGGCGGCGCTCTCGCGCGATTGCGGTATACCGTCTGACGCCCGTTTCAATTCGCCTCTCCACCTCTGACGCTCGGCTGATTTTCAATCCTCGCATGCCCATAAATTTTCCAGCGACCTCTTCTCCTCACCAGCTCACTCTCTCCTTCAGAATCTCGATGGATTTGATGGTTTTTAGTAAGGATCGTGCGCTGCTGCTAAATTAATCTCTGCCAAGGATTTTGATTTTCTGCAGGAGAGAGGGATTCTTGATTTCGAAACGTTGACGCGCGTAGTTTTACGATTAATTTGTTTGTTTTGAAATTAATTAATGAGTATAGCTAGAAAGCTGGATGTATAATAGGTTAACGTATCGTCCGGGGAACTGGATTTTCCAAGCGACGAATGGGGGTTATTAATACAAGTGCGCGCTTCGTTTGTTAAGCTTATGCATCATTTAATTAATTCGCGTGTGTTGCCTTACTTTGATTGCGAAGGATCTACAAACAAATATTGGTTTTGACGTTAAAATTAATTTTGAAGTTTGTTGGTTTAATAATCATCAAAAGACAATATTATTAAGCTTAATGATTGAGGTGATAATTAATTTTCGACAAAGCTGGAAAATATAACTACGTAAGCTGATATTAATAGTCGGAAATTTTCAAGAAAATGCATTATTGGTTATATGCAAATTATGTCGGATCGATCTAATTTTAAAATAATATATAATAGTTTGTGATTTACCTTGATTTTCCTCTACTACTGGAGTGTTGATCTGTGGGGCAAATCAACGACATGACTCAAGTTTGCTGTCTGTTATCTAACTCTCTGTCTGTAGGTTCTGTCCAATTCGGTGTCTAAAAGGTTATGATGAAAACAAGGTTAGTTCATTATGAATTTCTAAATTTTTATGTTTCTCGAGTTATGATGCAAAACTAACTCATTATTTTAACTGGGTACAAAATTATCATTCTCGACTAGGTGCATTCCATTATTATTGAAAATGGGAATTTTAAGATTATTCGTAGACAATTATAAATAAATTATGCACTTATATCCATATAATATACACTGTTTAAAAATAACGTGCAATTTCTCTAATCAAAACGGCAAAAGGAAAAAAAAAATGAAAGCTTGTACTTAACTAATGCGAAAAGTTAGAATAATTATTTCGATCCTTTTAAGCGGGAGAGAAAGGGACAGAGTAGAGCGAGGGGACGGAGGAAGCAGCCTTTTAAGCGTCTGCTTGCATTTACGTATTCAGTCGAATGAAATTTTCGTTGATTCACTCATCAAAATGCCGTTGGATAATTAACTCCAAGTAATTACTCATCTTCCACATTTAGACCATAGCTTAATGGATTCGTAATGACCTTAACGTTAAACTCTGAGCTTTATACGCGCGTACTCTCCCTTCCTCCCTTCCCTCCTTCTTTCTCAATTTCCTCCCTTGTCTTTCTCTCTCTCTCTCTCTCGACATTATGCAAGCTCTTTCCCTCGGCAAGAACATTCGAATAACGCTTTCCTTTTGAATTTTCAATTTATTTTTTACACGTGTGTCTAAAGCTCCCCCTAAAGTATACGCCGTTCATTAATCATCGCTCGCAAAATCAAAGCGTCAAAATCCTGGCGTTCAAAGTCAACAAACAAGCTCAGATCTACCAATATAAAAAGAGCGTACATACATAGACATATACGACGGTAACCTAAGCTTTCCGGAATAAAGCAGCAAAAAAAGGCTCGGACTCGCCGTAATCGTCGTGGCGACGAGTCCGAATCGATTTCCTCTAACTCTTCACTTCTTCCACGTATACAGACACACACACACGTCTCTTCGCACTCACGTACACGTATACGCGTAAGACGGCTTATTTCATTAGTCCGAGCCTTTTGCCAATCTCGTCTCGTGCCCGAGCCCTTTTCACCCGCCCTTCGCCTTTGCTCTCTATCTCTCGCCTGTATTACGCCAGCGTCCATTTATCAAGGCCGCGTAAAAGTGCCGACAACTACGGCGTAATGAAACCGAAAGACGAGCACACGCAGACACACAGGCGTAGACTTATATACACAGAGACGCGGGGAGATGGTATAGAAGCTCGTGCGGTGATTATCAATGCGATATCGACGTGTTAATTTACAAGCGGTGACACAGAGGGGCAGGAGAGAGAGAGAGAGAGGGGGAGGGAGAGAGGCATCGCATGGTTAAGCGCAATTACGAGACGTCCGCTGATTTGATGTTGGCCGCTTTGACTCTCTATCTCTCCCTCTCTCTGGCTGTTTATGTGCAATTAGTCGGATATGCCGAGTAGTCCTGTATTTTTCCAGTTACACCCGCCTCTACTTCGTCGTCTCTTGTCCTCTCTACTTTTTTGGTTGTTGATCGTCGACGCATTTACGCCGCCGAGTCGAGCGGAACGAGGTCTTTAGAATTTCTTCGCCGCCGCTGCTGCTCCTAGCGCGGATGTAATTACCGCGTTTTTTTGTTGTTGTGTGTTCGGATCTCGAGCCCAAGCTGATCTCTTGATTAGCGGTTGCGGGTGTCTCGTTTCTATTTTGCCGGGCTATTAATCAGCGGATGTACGCGATTTCACGAGCGCCATAGACCGAGCTAATTTTAAGGGAGACAGGGGGGGGGGGGAGAGAGAAAGGTATAGAGCGGCTACTTTGCACCGCTAGCCGTAATGCAGCTGCATGCAAAACATTGGCCGCTGCTGCAGACTGTATAGACGCGTATCCAGGAGAGCTAAGAGGAGGCGAAGGGGCTGGATTTATCAAGCGGCTGCCTCGGCTTTTCTTCCTATAAAGCGATGCAAAATAATCTGGAGAATACAAACGGGGCCGAACGCTTGGCTATCTGGCTGTATGTATATACGGGACGTATGCACACGCGCGCGCGCGCGGATACATTATGCAGGCGCTTCTTCCTCCCACTTCTCCTCGTCGTCGTCGTCGTGGCGCGTGTTCTAGAAATAAAAATCCTGACCCACTTGATAAATAAAACAGATAAACACGCCCACACACACACACAGCTCGTCTTTCCCAGAATGCAGCAGGGAGTGCGATTTTTGGAAAAAGTCGGAATAAGCCTGGCGCTGCTGTGTATAGGTAAACATACGAAGTGGGAGAATGTAGGAAAAGAGAGGGCGAAAAAGCTATACTGGAAAGCGCGTTTTTCCCTTTTTTCCGAACGCGCCGTGGCAAGTGGGTTTCGATAAATTAATGCGCATAAGGGAGCCGACGAGGCTGCTGCTACTGCTGCACCGGCGTGTCCAGAAATTTATAGGCCCGAATGAATCTCCTTCCCTCTCTCTCTCTCTCTCGCTCGCGGCTTCGCGAGATAGCCACTACTGCAACGCCCCGACTCCCTGTACTCTCCTCCCCCCCCTCTTCTACTGCCGAGAAGTAATATCAATTTCGGTAAATGGAAAAAGTATCAAGATGCCAGTCGCCGCACTCGAGAGAGAGAGAGAGAGAGAGGGCCTCCCCTTCCCTGAATCGCCCGGGCAATTTGATCCGTGAATTTATTGACTGATGTATTATAGTGCGGAGAGAGAAAGAGAGAGAGATGCCGCTGCACGACTGCGGACCTCCCTCGCGAAAAATATTGCCAAGGCTCTAACGGAGCTTCGATTTTTCGAGGACGATATTAACCGGGATTTCTAAGTTGCTTGTTCTCCTTCCTTTTTCTAGCCGACGATCGCCTGCCCGCCCCCCCCCCCCCACGGCAGGCTCCATCCCCCACCTCTGCTACCAAGGGGGGCTGGAATTGAATTTCAGATTTTCTCGATTAATTTTTTGCGAAGAGGAGAGAGATGTGGAGAGAGAGGGAGAGATCTATAGTGAAAGTTTTATGGTTTCGTTTCGGGATATTTTTCAGGCATATTACGGCCGAATTTAATTTACGGCTTTATATTCCCATGCGTTTATTTGTTTGCTCGGCTCTTTCTCAACTACACGCGCACGCATTTCGCGATTTCACACCGAGCTTAAAGGCTTTCGAGAAATCGAGAATCTGCGGCCGGGGGTTAATTGTCGGTTAATCAACGCGATTTTCTAAATGTATAATCTGAAAAAACGCTCGAGGGATAATGAAAGGGAAAAAAAGAAGGGTCGGAAGAAGGAGGCAGGCATCATCGGCTTGCATAATTCAAAAAGTTTGGGCCGCTCCGAGAACGAGAGAGAGAGAGAGAGTCTTGCAACAAATCAAGCCAGCCTACAACTCGCGCGGCGCGAAGAAAGGGAGAGTCCAATCGCCCGGCGATCAAAGGCCAGGGGATAATTAATGACTCGACGGGCAAATTAAAAAACTTCATACAACCTTTTAACTCGGCCCCCCCTCTTCTCCCTCGACTCTCCCCAGTTTGCCGAGTATATACCCTCTCTCGGAGCTGTACTTCCCGCAGGACACAAAGAAATTACAGTTTTGATTGGTGGACGCGCGGGCGGCGGCAGGCCACGGGTATATCGCCCCGGCATTTCCATTAAATTAGCAATCACCCACGAAATAACCGACTGGCCGAGCGCGAAAATAGAAGTGGCCCCGCTGAACGGAATGAGTTACGGAACAGCGGTGGCAGGGGAAAAAGGGGGGGGGAAGTCACTCGATCGGATCCACGTGCGGGGCCAATACTTCTTCGTTAGGCCAAGAGAGCGCTGGGAGGCCAAGTCCTCTGAAGGTACAGGGGTGGAAAAGGTGAGGGGGGTAGAGCGACCAGAACGGAAAACAAGTGGTCGGGCATTTATAGACGCGGCGTGGCAGGTCGAAGTGGCTATTTTCCGGCGAGTGCTCGCCGATTAAAAATCTAATTCGATCGCTCGGGCAAGGACTCGACCTCTCGACTTCTTTTCTTTCTCCTCTTTCTCTTTCTCTTATCCACCCTCTCTCTCTTTCTCTTCGACGTTCTTCTGATTCTTTGTGGCTTTCTTTTTTTTTGGTTCTTTACTTTCTTTCTCCTTTCTCCGTCATATTTTGCTTGCGATTTTACGGCGACTTTGAAAATTGTAATTTATCGCCCAACTGCGACTGATCTGATAATAATAAACGTGATTTATCGAACGATAAATTATTTTGCTTTTCTTTTTATATCTCGTTACTTTTTTTCTAATGTGCTTAAATTTCTTTCCTTTTTTTTTTAAAAAAAAAGTTAATAAAGACAATCAATCATCGCTTCTTGCCTTTTGTCTTCAAATTTCTAAAAAGTCCGTTTGGAATTCTTTGAGTTTTGTAAGCGATGTAATTTATTGTGCAAACAATCCAAAATACACACAGAAAGAGATGGCGAGGTAATTGGGTAAATAATATTCTCCTCGGCATCTTATTACACTAAACGCGCTTTTCGTCTTTTTTTCATGAACCCGGCCGTGAGAGCTGGCAATACGAAGGGTCAGCATGCGATAGCCGGGCTGTGTATAAAAGTTTCATGCGAAACCGTTAAATTTCTCCGCCATCGGCCTCTATTTTCTCTCGCTCCACCCTTCTTCCCTTTTTTTTACCAATTGGACATTTATCTTTTCCCTCTAACGCAGACACTCGGAGTAAAGTGGCTTTTAAGAGCCCTAATATAATTTTCTGCGTTAAGCATAATTGTAACTTGGTTAACGTTGCCCGAATGATAAAGTAAAGTTGGTGTATACATATAGCTGGTAGCACTTTGCTTAATAAACCATTGTTTGTTTTGTCGTTGCATTATTAAAAAATTCATCGCGCACGCGCCCCTCCGATATAATTTCATTATCTTATCCGAGCATTTTTCATCTCATCCTTCTTTACGCGCACTAAAAGCACATCCAACTCGTAGCAATTAATTAATACCCTCTCCCCCCTCCCCCCATTCCAAGATCGTCCCATCAAGCTCGTCTCATTTCCAAGATACTACTTCTTCGTATTAACGTCGGCGGATCAATTATTTAGATTGCAATCAATCAGAATTCCGGCATAAAATTTTCCCCAATACACTTCGTCAAATTTAGTCATCCCACACAAGATATATATATATATATATATATATATATATATATATAGATATATATATATATATATAAAA